>JASDQU011101731.1:13823-29788 GCA_032191745.1 Picea mariana
AAAACAAGATACGACTACTTCCTACTCTATTGATATTAGCTCGAAAATAGATCTACCATTAAATGATAAGTTCATGTAACATCAGACACAAACTAGAAAGAAACAGGCCAAGCGTGTCATATTAATGAGAATAACGACAACATTACTTACAATCGTAGATGCGAATGTGACAGCTACGTCAAGTCCTCTTCGTCTAACCCTTGCCTGAAAGATCCACAACCTGGATAACAGCAGCTTCACTGATCAATCTCCTTTGGCTGACTGTAAGTTTCCTCCAAGATCATAAGTTTCACATATCCAATTCTTTCCCCTTTCCACCATCATAGAGCCTGCTTATATAGGTTGGGAGGAGCCTAACTTCTTGAGTTATGTTTAGAACCGGTTGGGAACCTTCTCCATAGATCAGGGATCTGTTGATGAGAACAAGAATTCGAGCACAACAGCCTCCTAAACTCGAATGTTCCTTCCCTTATTCTTCTCAACAGGCTAACAACTGACCCAGATTAGGGAGCGCTCCTTCAGAAGGGTTCTCAGAGCGTTGTAGCGCTCCTTGGCAGACCTTAGGGAACCGCCAGCTCTCTTAAGATGAGCAATGCTCCTCCAAAAGCGTCTAGGGAGCGTTATAACACTCCCTAAGACATTATAGGGAAGCGCCAGCACTTCTGCAGCTGCATTAGGGGAGCGTTCCCTCTCCAAACCTCAGTTTCAGAGCTCTTTTCAGATGTCAAGATTCTTTTGATCCCAGTGAACTAGTTCTCTTCCTTCAAATGAGTCATATGATGTGCCATAAGTTCTTCCTTAGTGTCGTTATCATGGTATCATGTTTGAACTTCATTTGCGACACCAGTGATCAACTTGCGACACTTGCGAAAGTTGATAGGGAAGATGCGACACTTACAACAGTTGATAGGGACAATGCGACACTTATCTATCTGAACAATTTTGACGTGTAACAGGATCCACCAAATCTGAAGATTTGTCACTCAAGAGATTCAAATTTATCATCATAGGTGTGGTCATGGACTTGCAGTCCATCATCCCAAATTTCTTCAGGATGTAAATAGTATATTTTCCATGGCTAAGGAAAATATTATCTTATCTCTACCACACTTCCAATCCCAAGAAGTAATACATCAACACTAGATCCTTCATCTTGAACTCTAAAGAGAGCTCCCTCTTACACCCATCAATGAACTTCTTGTCTCCTCTTAGAAACAGGTCATATACATATAGTACCAAGATCAATGGGCATCCATCCTCAACCTTATAGTAAAGGTTAGGATATACCTCACTCTTGGTAAATCCCAAGCTCATCAAATATCCATCTATCCCAACATACCATTCCTTGGGTGCTTGCTTCAGTCTGTACAAGGAATTCTTCAATCTGCACACATGGGACTCCTTCCCATGGATCACAAAGCCTTATGGTTGTTCTATGTGCACTTCTTCCTCTATTACACCATTCAAGAAAGTAGTCTTGACATCGATTTGGTGTAATTTCCATCCCATTGTGGAAGCAATCATACTGATTGATCTAATGGAAATGTATTTTTCTATAGGAGCAAAGGTTTTGTCATAGTATTCTCCTTCTTTTGGGGAGAACCCTCTAGCCACAAACCTTTCCTTGTACATCTCTATGCTTCCATCTACAACATGCTTGATCTTGTAGATCCATATGGAAGTCACAACTGACTTCTCTTCTGGTCTTGGAACGACATCCCATACATCATTCTTCATAATGGACTGATCCTCCTCCATCATGGCATCCTTCCAATCTGGCTTCTCAACAAATTCTTCAAAAGTGGAAGGTTTTGAATCAATGATGTTGCTCATTAGTGCCACATAGCTGGAAACCTTATGTGGTCTCTTTCTCTCTCTAAATGAGCCTTTGGGAGCTGCATGTCCTTCATATTCCTACAAGGTGTTCTAAAGCCAAGTTGGTCTCTTCCTAGTAGCCATAGCTTCTTCAGGTAGATTTACACGTCTTTCTGACTCTACGATATCATTTTGAACTTATGGGATGGTTGCTTCACGTGTAGAGTCTACCATGACTGCATCTTTGGGAGCCTCTTTCTCTATTTGGTCCTCATCTATGTGATATTCCCTTGATCTTCTGAAGGCTTCATCTTCATCAAATGTTACATCCTGACTAATCTCTATCTATCTCTTCCTTGGAATGAAAATTCTGTAGGCCTTCAAAGTTTCACTGTATCCAACAAATGTGCCCTTCTTTCTTGAAGGTTACAATTTTGATCTCTTTTCCTTGGGAACATGTATAAACACTAGACAACAAAAATCCTCAAGTGACTGAATTCTGACTTCTTTCTAGTGAACACCTCTACAGGTGTCTTTTTCCCAAATATGTTATGAGGGCTTATTTTCTGCATGTATACAACCATACTGGATGCTTCTGCCCATAAGTGCATGGGTAGGTCCTGGTCATGTATCATTATTTTTGTTGCTTCTATGATGGATTTATTATTTCTTTATACAACCCCATTCTGTTGGGGGTTGTAGGGATTTGTAAGATCCCTCTTAATCACTGCTTCTTGGAAAATGTATTTAAACTCCTTTGAGGTGTACTCACCTCCATTGTCAGATCTCAAAAATTTAATCTTCCTCTCAGAGATATTCTCAACTAAATCCTTGAATTCTTTAAACTTGTTAAAGAATTCATCTTTTTCTTTCAATAAGTAGATCCATGTCTTCCTGGAATAGTCGTCTATGAACATAACATAGTATACAAAGTTTCCAAGTGATGGCATCGTCATTTGTCTACATACATCAGAGTGTATGATGTCCAAAATACCTTTGGATTTGCTATCATTGTTTGTAAATATTCGCTTGACATTCTTGGCAAGTGCACAACCTTTGCATACTACATCATGGTCTATCTGGATTTCTGGTAGACCTATAACCATTTTTCTCAAAACTGGTAATGATCTATAGTTCAAGTGAGCAAGCCTTTGGTGTCATAGTTCACTGGAACTAACACTATTGTGTAGAAGGACTTGTTCTTGGTGTCCCTTCAACTTATATAGTCCTCCCTCTCGGACACCAATCACAATGGCTTTATTTATGCTTGAATTATTGGGCCATAGAAGGACTTGGCCATCCACAATACCAATTTGATAATGAAGTGTCATCGAACACACAAATTTTATTAATAAGAAAAGAACTTACATCAAAGTATATGTTAAGTCTAAGGGACAAAATCCCTCACAATTGGTGGAAGTGACAATAAATTACTCAACTTCTTTATTTCACTATAAAAGTAGTTTATAAAAACTAACATGTGAGTATGATAGGTGTCCATTTATAATTACTAATATATTCTCTAAATTATAATATTACGTTCTACCTTTTAACTTTAGGATCGTTATTGCTAACATCAGTAATATGAATTATGACTAATAAGAACATGATCAATGGAAAGTTTGACATGGAGAACTATGAGAGACAAGAACTTTGATGGAGGAAATTTGACTGAAAAACGTTTGTCATATTTCTATGGAACTATAGAGAAACTATGATAGGAAAGAAATTTGAATAACAATAAATGTGATGTGGGAAATTTGACTAATAGGAACATTGATTAGAGTTCTTGTCAATCAAATTTCTAAGAAACGTCCCTGTCTAGGAATTTTAACCAACAAAGGAACCCTACCAAGAAATCTAGCCAAGTTTGTATTCATGTTCATTTGTTCAAGAACTCTGGATGAATTCCTAATCCTAATCCTAATTCATTTAGAGTTCCTTCATCAATTAGACTTACTGTCTTGATTTCCAGTCCAATTTCTTGAGCAAGTTTGTATTATCATTCTTTCATTCAAAATTCCTTTTCTAATCAAATTTCCTTTGTTAATTAAATTTCTTGTCCTAATGTTAGTCAAAATCCCATCAATCACAATTCATGTCAACCATATTTCCAAGGAACTTTCCTAACAAGAAACTTTGACCAAGGAACTATGACTAATAGGAGCTCTAACCAATAAAGGAACCATATCAACGGGAACTCTAACTGACAAAGGAACCTTGTTTGAGTTCCTTTTCTTGTACCTTATTCAATGTTCCTTCGTTGGTTATATTTATTCATTTATCAAAGTTCCTCTTCTTTCTTCATTAGTCAAAGTTCTTGTTCCATTCTAAGTTCCTTCATCAGTTAGAGTTCATTTATCAATCAAAGTTCTTGTTGGTCATATCAATCAAGGTTTCTATCAGACATATTTGTAGGAAACTTTTTGACTAGGAACTTTGACTAGGGAACTATAAAGGAACTATGACTGACAGGAACTTTGACGAATAAAGGAACCATTACCAACAAGATTTTAACACACAAAACTATGATGGAAATGAACTTTGACCGAGTTCTTTCTCCCATTCCTTTGTTCAAATTTACTTATTTGATCATAGAACTTATATATTTCTTATCTAAATATCATCAGGTGAAAGTTTGAATGTACTACTCTATACTTGTGTCTCCTCTTTAAGCATATTTTTAGCATTTGTTGTAACCAGTTATTGTGGGTTGGGTCATAAGTATGTGATTTTGATCCAAAGTAGAGTTAAAAGTATTTCTTGGCCCCATGGAAGAGTTCTTCATGGAATTTATTAAATGGTGTTTTCCTACATTAGACAACTTGAGTTGTCTCAATGCATTGAACTCTTCTTCTATGAATACTTGGGGGTTGATGAAATTCTGCTAAAATTATTAAACTATTCCTTTGAGGTTTATACTCCTCCCTTTATCTTACTTCTACTTGTCCATCCCTTCTGAATCAACTTTACCTCTTATCCTTCCATCCTTCCATATCTTGGTGGATTTGGATCTATGGGTACTTTTCCAACAATAGAGTGCAAGTTATTTATTCAGACAATTAAACAAATATGCAACACTCCATGATTCTCATATTTTGGAATGTTGTTCAAACTGTTGCTCAAATTTTGGTAAGGAAGACTATTGAAAATGTTGAGTCTGAATGGATATTTGAAATGTTGAGTCTGAATTGTAATTAATGATTGGTTAAATTTAGTTGTACAAGTAATTGATGTAATTATAATGAATGATTTGTGAAATTCAAATTCTTGATTGCTCAAATTGTTGTAATGAATATTGTTGAAATTTTAATTTTAGATTGTTAAAACTTTATGTATGGATGTTTATTGAAAATGTTGAGCCTAAATGGCTACTTGAAAATTTTCAAAGGCCAATCAAATGAAATCAAATGATCTTTCCATTGTAATGTTAGATAATTTAAATTCATGTCTAATTGTTGAAGTTAATATATTTATTTGTTGATAAGTACAATTTTTACTAATATAGTAATTTGAGTTATTGCTATTTGTCATTTTAATTATCATTTATGTTTTTCTAATTCATTCATATTTTTTGCTATTGTAAGAAAACATGTTTTGTTGTACCTTGTCCCCAAAGTTTGAGGTTCAATAACATGCATGGTGAAATTGTTGGCATGCTTAAGATTTCCATGGTCTTTGAATCTATGTCCTCAAATCAATTGTTTAAATTATTGCATTTATCGCGAGGACCATGTGTTATATACACATTGCTGGGCACCATTACAAGTTGTACATGGACATATCACATTATGTTCAACATGTATATCCTTGTAAGCATGGTTTTATTCTACTAGAAATTTGAGTTTATTTTGTCCACCGAAAGATTTCAATGGTAAAACTCATATTTTAGTTCAATGCATACTGGATTGTGAATGGGGGTTCTATAATGTTTTTTTTATGGGCTCTTTGTTTAATTTCTATTGATATTTGTCTGAATAAAAACTTCACTTGTTGATTCCAACTGGTATTCAATAGTATTATTTTCTTGAAAGAGTGAGGGTTCATCTCTATAGAGTCTAACACTATTTCTTTTTTAGTTGATGGCTTTGAAAGATGGCTTGAGTTAGCTTGAAATAAGGTATTTATCATGATTTTCAAATCTCGTATCCTTACGATCATCTTGTAGTCATATTGTTAGCAAAGACAAAAATGAAGTACTTGAAATATGGATTTTAATAGGGAGTTTGATAGAGCATTTGATTACCAATTTTGAGGATTGAATGTTGCACAAAACTTGCAAGATATAAACTTTCATAATAAAGAGAAATGAAAACAAAAAGTAATTGTAGAGTGGAATCATTGTTAGAATACATCGATGTTTATGATTATGTAGTTTATAAAAATGATTCTATCTCTCAAGTGAACCAAAACATGTTATTTCACTTGTATATCCCATTTTCTAGAGAAGTTGGGTGGGTTAACTCGAGTGGTTGAGTGATGTGAATTACAAGTCGGAGGGTCATAGGATCAATTCCATAGGTTGGATACCTCTATGGATATTATGGGCCTCGCTCAATTTCCCAACCAATTTAGGTTTCCAAAATTGTAACCAACTGGTTTACCTTGGGCACGATCCCTAGAACGAGGGGAAGTACTTGGTGGGTTTCCCCGGGATGTGAATTCCATCGTAAAAAAAATGTCATATTTTCTAGAGATTAAATTAAGGCCACAATTTGAGAAATGTAAGTACGAATTTGATGGAGTCGAAAAAAAATCTACTTGAGATAGATTTTGTTGATGGAATAGATCATACCTCATACCACTTTCCTAAAGTAGGAGTTAAAAATGATCAATTTACACAATACAAAATGAGTATATTTGACATAAGAAAATAAATATATCATTATGAGAACAATTAACCAACTCAAATCAAAATTCAATATATAGGATAAATATTTTCTCTCGTATATACTTTGGAAATACCACAAAATCCAATCCAAACTAAGAATAAAGAAAAACCAATCAAATCCAAGCAAATCAAAATCTAGACCAAAAGTGAAATCAAACCACTAATCAAACTATGCAAATTTCAAAAACGAAACTATAAACTTAAAAGAAAATACAACCTAATGAGCCATGAATATATGAAACAAACAAGACAAAAATGAGAAAAAATATCCCAACACAAGAAAAAAATGGATATGAGTATTTTCATTTATGTTGAAATCATGATTTATTATGTCTTGGATGTTTTGTAATGAATCGGGATTTTATTTTAGAATGAAATTCTAACAAAGAGAAATTATGATTAACAATTTACTCATAAATATTTTACCACTCTTTGTCCTCTTATTAAGTCTTACTTTAAAAAAAATGAATAATCTTTTAATGATTGGTTTTAAGAGTAAAGCTTAAAACACAACTTTAATGAAAATGATGAAAAGTAATAGGAAAAGAAATGAATGAGGTAAAATAAATGATATTACCTTGGTAATAGCTCAATATAGTCCATAATCTTTACAACTGATTTATTCAAACAAAAAGCCATAAAATGATTGAGAAAGAAAACAAACTAAGAACTAAACTACTCCTACTCTAATCTACTCTACAAGAATGACTATGGCAAAGTCAAATTTCAAATGAAACCAATCCTTTTGCTTCATTCATGCAATCATATATACATCATAAATTAGAAACAATAAATGAAAGAGTAATATGATATATGAAGAAAAAGTTAAAATTTCTAAACCTGTATCAAACATGTGCAAGGTGATCCAGGGGATCAAAATATGCTAAAAAATCAAAGTGCTCGGAATTGCCTTAAAACAGATTCATTGTGTATATATCATCCTCATTATCCCAACGCAACTTGAACGAGCTCAAACAAACATCACATGCGAGAGATATCGTGTTCTGTCCACTTTTCCAAACAATCAAAAAAATGTTAATTGTACAGTTTTGTTGACCAAATTTTGGTCATATTTATTTTCCTGCTCTTGGATTCATTAAAATCCTTGATATCAAAAGAATACATTTTTTAACTTTTATAAGTTCACTCTACAGCCCTCAATCTCAACTTCACCACGCTTTTTTCAGATCATAAATTTGTTTATGTATGCCTAAGTTACTCAAGATTTTGTCGAGAGGTCTGATTTTGAAGAATCCTTTTAAGTATCATGTTCGCCTCTCCTCTCCTATATTACAATGCTACCATACTTAGAATTTTCACTCAACATCTCTCTCTCTCCATACTTAGTCATTTTTCAGTATTTGCAGGTTCACGGGTTGGCAGACTCGTACATCCCCTCACCTCCTTACACTTCCTCACCCTCGCTCCCGCTACCTACATTTCGCGTCCCTCACTTTCGTCATCTACATTTCTTCCCTTTCCCCTGAGCTACTCACAATCTTCATCGGGTTCGCGGACACAGGTCATCCCTCACTACCTTATTCGCCTCACTCCCCAACCCGTCCCCACAACCTACAAACTACCCCCTTGACTTCCGCTACCTACAATTTTCCCTTCACTTACCCTTACGCCCAATTTTCCATACTTAACCTTTATTCCAATTTTTTCCCCTTTTAAACCATGAACCAATAAGAACATTCCACATGGAAGCATGGAATTGTGACACATGACAATTCATGGAGGGAGACATGTGGAATATTATTATTAGAGACACGTGGAAAGTTATTACAAAGACACATGGAAGTATATGAATAGCTGATTCATCAATAACTGGGCATGATATGGACGACAACAAGATTCCAAAAATATTATTTTATTCGACAACTTTCCAAGGGTTGAATCCTCCAAGCTCCATAATTTCCTCTCTTCTCGTGTTTCTTGCTAAGTTATCAAACACTTAGTATTATATATCACGAAGAATATAATATCCCAATGTATGTGGGATAAGACTTTTAAACCGAAAAGTCGAATTCTATGAAGGGAAGGATGAAAATCAATCCAAGGGTTGAGATTTGTCCGTCAACTTTGATCGACGGTGGTTGAGTGTTGATTTTGCGGAGGCCATAACTTGAGCTCCGAGTGTTGGAATAGCGCAAAATTTATATCGTTGGAAATTTATTTCAACATAGACGATGTTGGTATAGGTTTCAAATGTTGAAAGTTGATAAATTTTTCTCAGAAATTAAAATATCAGTCAATTTCATTTTTAATGGGTTTGCATGACAACTCAACTTCACGAGCTCATATCTTGAGATTTGAGCGACGGATTTGGGAAAATTTTATATCATTGGAAATATGAGATGATGAAGAGAACATCATAAGTGGTTTTAATGGATAAAATGTTGTCTTTCAATTCCAAAAAATTAAATTACAATCATCCTCTTTTGATGGAAAATTAATCAAATTAAAAAAAATAAAAGTTTAATTAAAAAAAAATTATTAAAAAAGGAGAGGGACCCACTTTCAATATACTTGTATTAATGATGTGAATTCATTAATGAGGAATTAATGATACATTGATTAAAGAGAATGTTTCAAGAAGTAACTTGTATGGGAATTTCTAGAAGGGAGAAACCCTAACTACTCAAGTAGTTAGAAAAACTCTTCTTAAAAAGGGAAGAGAGGTTTCATAAAAAAAAAAAAAATCAGTATTGTCATAGGGGCAGGGTAGAAGATCAGATGAAAAAGAAGGTAAAACCATGGATACACATTCAAACTTCTTATCAAAAGAAACAAATCTCAATCTTCTCCATTTTTTTTATTAGTACATTCTTCTACACCATTTCTCATAGTTTTATGCTCGAATCTCATAGTTGGGCACAAGGCTAAGTTGTTGAGTGTTCATATATTATTATAAGATATTTTCTTATAAGATCATGGAGTATTTGCAGCCACCCATATGGCTTTCAAATATTTTTTAATGAACAACATCTTTCATGAATAGAACTCCACTAAGAATTGCTTCGGGGTTGATCTTGACTATGCTTTGTAACCCAGAGTTTTGAATACAAATTATTTGAGGTTGAACTATCAAATTTTCTTTTGATCTTGATTCCAGTGCTCTGTTAAAATTATTTGAGAATATAAAATCATTCTCTCCTATGAAGAAGATATGGATGTATTTATATATTATTAAGAAGATTGTTTGTGATGTTGATCACAATTTAATTCTCATGTTGACGCCCTCCTTCAATATTTTCTGATTAAAAGACTTTGTTGCATATAAAGATCATATTGGGTTATTGAAGAGCCATTCTCATATAAATCCAAGCAATAAATATTTGGGGTTTGTTTTCTAGTACTCTCCCTTCTCCAAGATATTCAAAGATGTATCTTTTAGCCAAAGAGGAGAACCACCTCTCTAAAAACGAAGGGGGACTAATGTTCTCATGAGGTTGTCATTTCGGTCCCGACAGATTCAAGCGTCAACAAGTCCTGACTAATGTTCTCATAAGGTTGTCATTTCGGTTCTCATGTGGAAGTATGGAATTGTGACACATGACAACTCGTAGAGGGAGACACGTGGAATATTATTATTAGATACACATGGAAAGTTATTACCAAGACACATGGCAGCATATGAATGGATGATTCATCAATGATTGGTCATGAGATAGATGACAACAGGTAAATCCAAAATTATTATTTTATTCGACAATTTTCCAAGGGTTGAATCCTCTAAGATCCATAATTTCCTCTTTTCTCGTGTTTCTTGCTAAGTTATCACACACTTAGTATTACACATCATGAAGAATATAATATCCCAATGCATGTGGGATAAGACTTTTAAACCAAAAAGTCAAATTTTATGAAGGGAAGCTCGAAAACCAATCCAAGGGCTAAGATTTTCCCATCAACTTTGATCGACGGTGACTGAGTGTTGATCTTGCGAAGGCTATAACTTGAGATTCAGGTGTCGGAATATCACAAAATTTATACCATTGGAAAGTTATTTCAACATAGAAGATGTTGGTAGAAGTTTCAAATGTTGAAAGTTGATAATTTTTTCTCAGAAATTAAAATATCAGTCAGCTGCATTTTTAATGGGCCTACATGACAACTCAACTTCACGAGCTCATATATTGAGATATGGGTGACGGATTTGAGAAAAAATTATATCATTGGAAAGATGACATGATGAAGAGAAAATTAGAGGTGGTTTTAATGGATAAAAACTTGGCTTTAACTTCTAGAAAGTTAAATTACAGTCATCCTCTTTTGATGGAAAATTATTCAAATTAAAAAAAATAAAAGTTTAAATAAAAAATTTTTATTAAAAAAGGAGAGGGAGCCACTTTCAATATACTTTTATTAATATGTGAATTCATTAATGATGAATTAATGAGACATTTATTAAAGGGAATGTTTCAAGAAGTAACTTGTATGGGAGTTTCTAGAAGGGAGAAACCCTAACTACTCAAGTAGTTAGAAAATCTCTTCTTAAAAAGGGAAGAGAGGCTTCTTAAAAAAAAAAAAAAAAGTATTGTCAGAGGGGCAGGGAAGAAGATCAGAGGAAGAAGAAGGTACAACCATTGATACACAATCACGCTTATGATCAAAAGAAGGAAATATCCATCTTCTCCACTTTTTCTATTAATATATTCTTCTACACCATTTCTCATAATTTTATGCTCGAATCTCAGAGTTGGGCACAAGGTTGAGTTGTTGAGTGTTCTTCTTATATTCTTATCAGATATTTTCTTATATTATCATGGAGTATTTGTAGCTACCGATATGTATGTCAAATATTTTGTAATGAATAACATCTTTCATGAATAGAACTCCACAAATAATTGCTTCGGGGTTGACCTCGACTGTGCTTTGTAACCCAGAGTTTTGAATGCAAAGTATTTGAGGTGGACCTATCCAATTCTCTTTTGATCTTGATTGAAGTACTCTATTAAAATTCTTTGAGATGATCAAATCATTCTCTCCTATGAAGAAGATATGGATGTATTTATATATTATTAAGAATATTGTGTGTGATGTTGATCACAATTTAATTTCGATGTTGAAGCCCTCCAATCTTTTCTGATTAAAAGAATTTTGTTGCATATAAAGATCATATTGGGTTATTGAAGAACCCTTCTCATATAAATCCAAAAAATAAAGATTTGGGGTTTGTTGTCTAGCACTCTCCCTAATCCAAGATATTCAAAGATATATATTTTAGCCAAAGAGGAGAACCACCTCTCTAAAAATGAAGGGGGACTAACGTCCTCATGAGGTTGTTGTTCCGGTCTTGACGGATTCAAGCATCAACAAGTCCGTACAGTCTGATTGTGTAGATCGTAATGCTGATGTGGAAGTGGGATGGTACTGGACACATGGTAGGTGGAGATTTGGCAACTTAAGTGCATTGGTTGAGGTGGACCTATCTGGTGTTGACATGTGGCATACAAGTGGATGAATAGAAGGGTACCACATGGCCTAGCCAGGGGATGCCACATGGCACCCCCGTGTGGTGTAAAATTTGTTGGAGTCCACGGGGGTCAAACCCGGGACCTCCACCATTGGCATAGTCTCCACATAGGCTGGTCCACCAGCCCGCCTACACATTAGTTCTTACCCTATAGTGGATTCACTTTTATTTAAGTTTTCACTAAGGTTCATCCGGGTGGAGAAAGGGTTGGGGCTTAGCCCTAGCCCTGGTCACTACACTATACCCATTTACCATATGACCACTAGTGCATGGTAGTATTCAACGAATGCCCGATGGGTGCTACATTTTAGGTCGGTGCCTGACTACATGGGCCATGTGACTGGCACCTCCACCGTAAAAGGTGCCAGTCCTCCTAATTGTGCGACATTATGCCATAATTTGTGGAATGAGTGCATGTGTTTGGTTTTTGGCATGGGAAATGCTCAGGATCTAGGTTAGTCACACACATGTGCATTTTGGTGAGTAAAGACATCAAGCTATTGGGGGAAAACATCCAGATTTGTATTTTTCTCAGTTTTTGGCCAAACCAGATGGAGAAAGATCCCAGCTAGGGGTTTTTTGACATTTTGGAGCCATTGAAGCCATATATTTTGTATTATGAGCATTGTAAAGCATTTGTTTTTACACTTTGATCATTAATGAAAATGATTCATTGGAAGCTGGACTAGGAGATGTATCCCAAGAGAGGGGTGAACTCCTTTATCATTTTGTTGTGTTAATGTTCTTACTTTTGATGGTTGTTATGTCTGTTTATGATTCTCATGTTAAGAAAAAAACTCATTAAGTTTATGTGTTTGCAACTTGATCCATTGTGTAAGTCATATAACTATTTCACTTACAAATTTTCACACACAAGCCTTCTTCATTTTTAGGTCAAGTTCGTATCAGAGAAAAGGTTTTTGAAGGTTTGATTGTTTGCAAGTGTTTTTTTTTTCTAATGCTTACAAGTTTGAAGCTCACAAGAGGATAAGTTCAACTTGTAGAGCCAAGTTCTCAACTTTCAAGAAGGAGAACTACACAATCACCTCAAGCTTCAAGGAGGCATTCACCAAGTATGGCTCATGAGGAGAGTCATGAAACTCTTACTTCAGAAGATGAAACTTTCAAAAAATATTTTATGATATGACATAAATGGTGAAAGTTTTATTTGAAGAAAGAAATGCAAGGTTGCAAGGTGAAAGCTCAAATCCTCCAAGAGGTAATGAAGATAGTGGTGATAAAACTCCAAAAGGAAATGGAAGGAATAGTGATACTCCACCTCCTTCACCTCCATCTTCCACTTCTTCTACCATTTCACAACCACCTCCAAATTATCCAAAAGAACATGGTAAAATTCCTCCACAAACTCCTTTTCTTAAGCTTGATATTAAGTTTGAATTGCCTATGTACAATGCAAAGGTAAATGCTGAGAAATTGGATAACTAGATTTGTCAAATTGAAGTGTATTGTAGAATACAAAGAATCTAAGATGATGAAACTAAGATTCAACTTGCTTCTGTTAGATTGGAAAGTGCAACACTCATTTGGTGGGAATCCAAAACTCAAGAGGACATGAAGAAACATGGTAAAGTTTTATCCTCTTGGAATGATTTTACTGTTGCAATTAAAAGGAAATTTTATCCATTAGCATACATGTAGAAAGCTATTATGGATTGGAAAAATTTTAGACAAGCTAAAGAAAAAAATGTGCAAAGCCACACTCAAGAATTTAGAAGAAGAGATTTGATTTTGGGTATAAATTTATCTTCTCAAAAAACTTTAGTCAAATACATTAGAGGATTGCATATCTACTTGAGGCACACAATACTTATGTTGAAACCTACAAATATAGATGGATTTTCTGTATAGTAAACTCATTTGGAAGCAAGAGGGAGGAATGAACCTCAAGAGGGAAGCAAGAAGCCATTTTATAATGGAGACAAAGGAAAGAAGAAGTTCAAATGAAATGGAAAGAAGAATGCTTTAGTCAGGAAAGAGGGAGAAAAACTCACATGTAAACACTATTCAAAAGATGGCCATGATAAAGACCATTGTTGGAAAATTTATCCTGAAAAAGAGACCCAAAAATTTCAACAACAAAACTAAACCAAAGACTGTTGCAACTACACAACATGATTTAGGTTTTGATTCGGGAGATGAAACAAAAATTACAGCCATGGGTTTTCAAGGGGTAAGGATTCTATTGCAAGTACTAGTTCTTCAAGTAGTAGTAGCCTCAATGAAACTCAACATGAAAAGAAAGAATAAAGCTTTTCCACATTAGGGTTATTCAAAGCATACCAAGATAGATATTATTTTTGATACTGGATCTCAATCAAACCTCATATTTGAAGACACTGCCAAGAAATAAAAATTGGAAACTACTCCACATCCTAAACCATACCCTCTAGGTTGGATATGTGACAATGCCAAATTGCATGTGACAAGAAGATGTAAAATTAGATTTTTCATCACTGCAAACTTATAGATGAGGTAGAGCTTGATGTTATTCCATTGGATATTTGTGGTATTGTGTTGGGAAGCCCATATTTATATGATAGGAGAGCCATATTTCATCGTCATGAGAACCAATATCATTTTTTTTTTAAATGGAGTTGAGTACATTGTTAGAGCACATACAAAGAAGTTGAATTTGTTACTTGTAAATGTTGGACAAATGAAGATATTAGTCAATGCAAGTAAGAACTTTGTACTCTTGATGATCAAACCCAAAGACAATGTTGAAAAAGAAGCTTTTCAAGGTTGTGATGCAAAGTTAAAATCTGATTTATATGAGGTTGTTAACCAATATGATGAGATGTTTCAGGAACCAAAAGGATTTTCTCCTAAAAGGGGTATCCAACATGAGATTCAATTGCAACAAGATTTCCCTCTTCCAAACATTGGTATGTATAGGATATCAGTCATGGAGAATGCTGAAATTAAAAAACAAATCCAAGAGTTGCTTGACAAAGGGGTTATCATTCCAAGCACATCGCCATGTGGGTCACCAATTGTTTTAGTAACAAATAAATATGGTACATGGAACATGTATGTAGATTTCATAGCCTTGAACAAGATTACGGTAAAGAATTGTTATCCTCTTCCTAGAATTGATGATTTGATTGATCAATTGAAATATGTTAAGTATTTTACTAAGTTGGATTTGAGAAGTGGATATCATCATATTAGGATTTCTGAAGGAAACACACGGAAGAAATATTTCAAAACAAAGAAAGGTTTGTTTGAATGGATGGTTATGCCATTTAGGATTTGTAATGCTCCTGCTACATTCATGAGAGTCATGAATGATGTTTTAAGGCCTTTTCTTGATGATTGTGTGATTGTCTACTTGGATGATATTTTGATATTTAGAAAATCTCATGAAGAGCATGTTATGCAAAGTTTTAGATGCCTTGAAGAAAGAAAATTTGTTTTTGAAGATGTCTAAATGTGAGTTTGGAAAGACCTCACTTATTTACTTGGTACATATTGTTGGAGGAGGGGAACTGAAAATTGATCCTTCCAAGGTCAAAGTCATTTTGGATTGGCCCAAGCCCAACAATGTGACAGAGGTAAGAAGATTTTTGGGAGCAACCCAATATTGGAGAAATTTTATTGCTAACTTCTCTTCAATTACAGCTCCATTACATGCAGTGACAAGCATCAAGAAAGTTTTCCAATGGGGAGGCAAGCAACAAAAATATTTTGATGCATTGAAGGAGAAGATTAGTTCAGATCCAATTCTTTCACTTCATTATTTGAGACATCCATTTG
>JASDQU011101732.1:6570-18094 GCA_032191745.1 Picea mariana
CCTGAATGTTCCAGCACCAACTGGATGGAAGCACCAACTTCCAGTTACACAGGCTCCAACCTGAATAACAGAGAACGGTTGTTCTCCCTAGCACCACCCTACCACCCTTGTTTTTCTGGCTACAACAAGATGGAAGCTACAACTTCCTGTGTTCAAGCCCCCACTTGAACTTTTGAGGACAATAGTCCTCCCGAGCACCTCCCAACCACCCTCAAATATCAAATAATGAACACACAGATAACTTATGCAGATAAATCAATTCTTACCAGTCTTTCTCTGTATCTGATCTTCAACAAACTGTTCTGCAATTCTTCTCTTCTTCTATTTGTTTAGCAGGTCTACTCTGCATCAACTTTTTCTGATCATTTTTCTCTGCTTCAGTTCTATCTGTTATTCAGCTCTACTTCTACTCTCCATTTCATCTCACGATACATATTTTCTCAATTTCATATTCTACCACTGCTCATTTTCTTTTTCTTACTGTTTGTTCATTTTCTCTTTTGAACAGCCAACCAAACACAGTCTGTTTCAACTTATTTTATGCACTCGAATAGACGATCCAACTTTTCATCTCCATCGGCAAGAAAAATTACAACTGTCCCTGTAACTAAAACGTTAACACATTTACAATCACGAATCCGTTTCACTTAACATATTCGTAACGGAGGAGTTAACTGCAAGAATGAACTGTAACCCTCCGATCACAATCAAGGTTTATCCGCACCATTGGATAATCTTTATTGTTCTTTCCTTTTAAATTGGGTTTCGGCATTTTGGCATTTCTTTGCCCAAGTGTCTCGACACTTTCACATCGCGATCTCCGAAACTCCGAAATGGAGCTTATCTGGACTGACACCTTCTCTTCCTGTAACCAAGAGCTATGACCAAGGCTTTATGTAAAAGGCGCTTTCGTGATTTCTCATATCGCGAATTCGTAATTCCTTATGTTGAATGTTCCTGTCATCTCCAAATCCCGATCTGCGAAATTCCATAAGGAAAATAGATCAAGGGTTCAGATCATTTCTTGATCTGACGGTTGCAAATCCATCGTGACTTCGCATATCATGATTTCTCAATTCATGTTGCAATCCTTACCATATCCCAATTCATGAAACTTCGATATGGTATAAGATAAACGGTTCAGATCTGAGCTTGGCTTGACAGCTATGATTGAAGCGCAATATCGCATATCGTGATTTTGGCATTTCTAATGTTGCAAGTTCTTGTCACTTCCAAATTGTGATCCCCGAAACTCCGATGAGAGGTCAGATCAACGGTCCTGATCATTTCCGGATCTGATGGTCTGGATTCAATCACGATTTCGCATATCGTGAAATCGGGGTTTTCGTTGCATTGTGTTCTTTGCATATTGAAATCTCGATCCCCAAAACTCCGACACAAACTGGAATCAATGGTCTAGAATCTAATCTCCTTTTAACGGCTGTGATTGACTCGTGATTTCTCATATCGCGAAATCGGGGTTTTCGTTGCATTGCGTTATTTGCATATTGAAATCTCGATCCCCGAAACTCCGATGAAGCATCCTGTCAAGCTTCTCCCGGTGGCGCCCGATCAATACCACGCTTATCTCCCTCTCAGCTTCTGCAGATCTGACGGCTGACGGGTGTCTACTTCCGATCTGATGGCTTAGATCCTCTCTCCGACAAGGGCTATAAACTACGGTCTATATTCATTTTGGTTCCAACGGTTATGATTCAATCGTGATCTTGTTGCAACGGGATTCCTATCTGATACAAACTTGCCATCAATGACAACCCTTCGTTGTCTGTTCAGTATGTGCCAACAGCATGCTCCCCCTTAAAATCGATCACATGCGTTGATGTGGCCAAGCGTCGGCCCAAAGGGCTTTGCAGTGGCCTTCACTCCACAAACCTAGGTCACATGTCATTATAGCATAAGATCGCGCCCTTAAAACGTGCTCCCAAAATGATGGTCATGGCTCTGAACTAAATGGTGGACGAGTTCTTACTCCTTGCACTGGTGGTTATGCATAGGTTCACGCCCCTTGCAATGTGGTCATATGATGTAAAGAAACCCACCAGCCCCCTTCCGCCCCCACACATAATACTTACACTTTATATAGTTTAAAGTGGGTTTAAAACCCAAACAATTGTGTGGGCGCGTTGGCATTTGGTCATTTCTCAAAGCTTTGTTCGGCCAATAGGTCATGGGGTCGAACCCCATGAACTCCAATATAATTTTTCCATTCAACTGGTGATGGGTGCCACATGGAAACCCATGTCTGGGCCACATGGCACCCTTTCATTGGTCCTCAACGATGCCACTTGTCAACACTATATTGGTCCACCATGTGCCACTTGGTGAAGTGGTGTTGGTCCTTGTCACTGCCTAGCCACCTTGTTGTTGTGCTACCACATGTCACTTTGCTAATGTCAGCATGATGACATCATGTTGACATCATCATTAACTTTTTCCAGTTGACCTATTGACTTTTTAGCTGTCTGGGAAAATTGTCAGAGTGCGATAACTCTCGCATACATCATCCATTTGAGAAAGTAAATATATGTTCGAAATCAGCGCAATGAGCCGGTCACAATGGAATTGGTTTCAATCAATTCCGAGAACTTTAATTTTGATCCTTTTTTGGACCTGGGAAGCCTCTTGGATCCGATTCTGGATCACACCACCCCACTAAAGGACCTTTTGGTCCCCAAAAGGTTACTGATTAGTCAACAAGCTCGGGATAGGCCACCCGACTTATCCTCCGTCTCTGAACTCTGTCCTGTGCACCTGTCTCATCAAGATCAACTATAACACAATAATGACAACTGACAACATATTGTTAGCCATTTGAACCCTGCCGCATTTTATTAAAGACACTATCATCCATGTAGACAACATTAGTAATGATAGCATCAAAAACATGACTGCAAATGAGTTGATATACTTGTAATATTTGCATGACATGAGCTTATCTTGAAGCAACCTATGATTGATTTTCCATTCAACAATCATTTCATGTTCTTGCTTAAGATTGATTACTTCATTTGATTGGTTTGTTTCTTGCTTGAACTGCCTTCTTTACTTGTTCCATTGTTTGAAGAGTTTTATTTGCCTTAACATGGTGAGCATGAACCACATAATCTTGACCTGCTTTGGTTAATTGATATTGATTATTTGTCCTATAGAAGATTGCCTTACGATCATATAAGTATGGACTACCTAAGACCATTCCAAATTCACTTAATGGCACTACACCACATGTTACCTCATCCACATACTTAAATGAAATTGCAAATTTGATTGTGCATTTCTTTGTTATGTGCATTTGATAATGATTTCTTATCCATTTAAGTGTGTAAGGCTTATGTTGTACTTGTGTTTTAAAACTCAATTGCTTAACCAATTCTTCTAAGATTAGATTAGATTGAGATCCACTATCAATTAATGTGTCTATCTTAGTGTGTCGCATGATGGTCCTTATATGAAACAAGTTACTTCTACAATCAATTCCTTCACCAATTTTACCTTTCATACCAACCAATGAGACCTTAGATTCGTCACCTGAATCTGATCCCAAGTCTGTGGGTCTTGTTGTCGTTGCCACTGTTTTCCTCCCTTTCTTTTCCTTGAACCACTTTGGTCTCTTCTCGGGATGGAACTACCAACATCGTTCCTCATCATGCCCCTCTTTCTTCCAATGCTTGCAAGAGGGCCTCTCTTCCTTTCTCGTCACTGCATTTTCCTTTTTGTCTGTTCACTTCCTTTTGTCCTCTTTCCTTGAAGAATATTCCCCTGATACACCTGCTTTCCCTGCTTCAATATACGTCACTTGAACATAAACCTCATCAAGGTTAGTGGGTCCAAACATGAATACAATATTTCTAATATGTGCAGGTAAACCTCTTGTATACTTCATAAGGGTTTCTTGTGTATGTAAAGAGATATCCAAAATCAATGCCATTTTTCGAAAACCATATGTATACTCTTGCACTGTTTGTCCTTTTCTTGGTTTTAAAGATTGACATTCAATTAATTATTTTTATTTATAACCCAAAGGTTAGAATTGTTTCCTAAGTGTAGAAATGAAGATTTTCCACGATGGAAATACATTACCCACTTGTTGTGTTCCATTTGGAACTTACTTTGCCACCAAATGAGAGTCATGCCTGCAAGTCTCAAAGATGCCAACTTGATTTGTGTGGCCTCATCCTTGATCTGTTGCACACTGCAATAAACCTCCATCTTCCTGACCCAATTATCAAGTCTCTCTGCACTAACTTCACCATCATATATGGGTAACTCAAATTTAACATCAATTTTTAATAATTACATTTCATTCTTATGTTTATGAACATGTTTCTTTGCATTGGATTTAGAAATTGAACTTGAAGAAGAAGGAGAAGAAGGAGGTGATGATGGAGGTGAAGGAGGAATCTGAGGAGGATCCTCTCCCTCTTCACTTTTTCCCTTTGAAGATTCACCCAGATTTGGTTTCTTATGTTCCAAGTAATCCTCATACAAAACTTTCATCATCTCCGACATGGAAAATAAAGCTTTTCGAAACTCTTTCTCATCCTGAGAAAGTCCCTCTTCCGATGCCATCTTCTCACTGTGAAAAGCTCTCTTTCTCAATCTAATTAATGGATTTCTGAAAAAATATCGCCTTCACCATGTTGTAGCCTTTCCCTGGTTAACATGCAAAACTCAAATCCAAATTTCAACTAGCTCTGATACCACTTGATCTGGAAAGAATATTTTAAATGACTGAGGTTGAGTATGAGTTATTATGCATGCGTTTATTAATAATTTAAGAATATTAATGAAAGAGGAATAAGATATGAGAATATATCACAACCATGAACACATATACAGAACTGAAATGAAGCAATAAGAACAACAAACCATAACAAGAGAAGTGATAACGGAGTTCGGCAATCTCATCTACGTCTTTGGGCCTTTGTCTTAGTGGGTGAGGATTTTTTATTTCTATTCAAAGCTCAATAAGTACATTGCAGTAGTTCCATAAGGCTACAAAACTGATCTAGTCTTCTTTTACCATATCTCTAGAATCCAACAGAAGAAACGACACTCAAAATGGATGACCAGAGCTCCTAGAAATGGCCCGCAAAGGTGTGCTCCTCAACAACTTCCCTGCATAAAAATGGCTTTGACTTGGCTTTCCTTAGCATAACTTTGCTCTGAATATCCTCCATGGCCTCAAGAAGGCCTGGTTTATATAGATCTGAAGTTGGTTATCATCCTCCAACTTCCCCTAATAATGGGCAAAATCCCCCAATAAAGGGCCCAATATCCCCCAATAATGGGCAAAATCCTCTATTAACAGGCCAAAATTTAATTAAAAATCCGAAACCATATAATTAAAACCCACTTTTGTTTAATTATAGGGCTTAGCCCCTTTATCCCTACACACGCCCCATTAAACTCGATCACATGCATTGATGTGGCCAAGCGTCAGCCCAAAGGGTTGTGCATTGGCCTTCACTCCACAAACCTAGGTCACATGTCATTATAGCATAAGACCGTGCCCTTAAAACACGCGCCCAAAACGGTGGTCATGGCTCCGAACTCAATGGTGGATAGGTGCTTACTCCTCGCACTTGTGGTTATGCATAGGTCTGTGCCCCTTGCAGTGTGGTCATATGATGTAATGAAACCTGCGGGCTGGGGCTTAGCCCCAACCCCTTCCGTCCCCACACATAATACTTACACTTTATATAGTTTAGAGTGGGTTTAAAACCCAAACAATTGTGTGGGCATGTTGGCATTTGGTCATTTCTCAAAGCTTTGTTCGGCCAATAGGTCATGGGGTCGAACCCTGTGAACTCCAATATAATTTTTCCATTCAACTAGTGATGGGGTGCCATGTGGCAACTCATGTCTAGGCTACGTGGCACCCTTTCATTGGTCCTCAACGATGCCACTTGTCAACGTTGTATTGGTCCACCATGTGCCACTTGGTGAAGTGGGATTGGTCCCTGTCACTATTCAGTCACCCTGTTGTTGTGCTTCCACATGTCACTTTGTTGATGTCAGCATGATGACATCAAAAGGACATCATGCTGAAATCATCATTGACTTTTTCCAGTTGACCTGTTGACTTTTTAGCTATTTGGGAAAATGGTTAGAGTGCAATAAATCTCACATACAACGCCCGTTTTAGAAAGTAAATATATGGATGAAATCAGTGCGACGAGACAAACGCAATGGAATTGGTTTCATTCAATTTCGAGAACTTTCATTTTTGAGCCTTTTTTAGAGTTGGGAAGCCTACTGGATCCGATTGTGGATCACTCCTTCTGGTTGTAGCCAGAGAATTTAGGAGTTGGAGCTTTCCTCAAGTTGTAGCCTGAGAAACTAGGGGGTTGGAGCCTCCTTCCAGTTGCAACTAGAAAACTAAGGAAGTTGGTGCTTCCACTAAATGTAATTCTTAAAGACATATAAGAAAAAACATTATGTGGTTTTCTCCCGCTTTGGGTTTCCACATAAAACATTGGTGTATTGTGTATGTGTGTGATTTCTCATTTGTTCATTGTTTATTTACTTTTCAAATATTGGATGATAATGCTACATTGATATAACACTTGCATTTTATGGTGAAAAAGGATTATATTTATCTATTACTGATTCACCCCCCCTCTCAGTAATCCAACAATTGGTATCAAAGACGGTTCCTTCAGGAAACAGTTTAACCACTGGAAGGAGATCATGGATTATTCTTAGAATGGAGTACCAATGTTTAATGGTTAGAATGGTTTTAAGTATGAGATGTGGAGCAGAAGGACAAACGTATTTTTACATGCACAAGGACATTATATTAGGCTATTAGTTGTTACAGGTTATGATAGTTCAAAAAGGGCAAAGAATACAACCAAGAAGGAATTGAAGAAGAATAACAATATAGAAATGGATTTCATCTGGGAAGGATTACCTAATACGGTAATAGAAAAGGTTGGTAAATGTTCATCAGTCAAATAACTTGGGATAAGTTACATGAAATAAATTCTTCACCCATCGCAGATTTAGAAAATGCCAAAGAAGATGCAGATACGGATCAAGAAGAATCATGCTCACCATGTCAAACAGATTCAGAATATGAAGAGTACATAATCACCAGAGAATTGATTAGTGATTTAGATGAACTAAGAGAAGAAAAAAATTCACTCAAGAAAGAATTGATGAAACAAAAGGAAAGTGTTCACATTTTTTAAGAATCCCAATAGGTCATCGATAACTTGAGNCACAGATTCAGAATATGAAGAGTACATAATCACCAGAGAATTGATTAGTGATTTAGATGAACTAAGAGAAGAAAAAAATTCACTCAAGAAAGAATTGATGAAACAAAAGGAAAGTGTTCACATTTTTTAAGAATCCCAATAGGTCATCGATAACTTGAGAACTCAACTAGAAGAAGCCAGAAAGATCGAAGAAACTCTTGAATATCAAAAGAAGTATTTGGAATCCAACATAGAAGAACAGAAGCAAGAATCAAAAATGAGAGAGAAGATATTGACAAATCATCTTAAGAAAAGAACTCCCGATTTAGACCATCTTGAGGTAGAGTTTGGTCAAGAAGAGAAAGGACTTGAAGAAGAAATAATCACATTAAAAATTCAACTTGAAGAAGTGAAAAGAACAGAATAAGTCATGAAGTCTCAGATAATGAAGAAATAAGAAGAGGTTGAGAAGCTTGCAGAAGAAGTTGTCACATTGAGAAGTAAAATCGTCAAGCTCAACAAGAACTTTGAAGAGACAGAAACATCCACATCAGTTATAGAGAATGAAGAGAAGCACTCAAGGTTCCTAGAAAAGAAGAATGAAGAAAATAGAAAGAGTTATGCAGAAGTACTTAAAGGAAGGAATCATGGTCAATCAGAATCTAAGAAAACTATTGAAGATACATCTTCAAGAAGACCATTCACGNTGATCATGATCAGTCAAGGAAGAAATTCAGAAGGACTACACCACAAAGAAGATCATTCACTCCCAGGTATGCAAATTTCTTTTATGGTCATTATTTTTATTGTACTAATTTTGGACATAAGGTTGCAGATTGCAGGGATTATAAAATAAATTTTCAAGCAAGAAGTGCACAAGTGGCTCCATGTAACATTGAATGTTACAAATGTCATAAATTTGGACACATAGCTGGTGATTGTAGAAGCATGATCGATACTTCCATGAAAGAGAACACTGATATCATATATAAGAAAGTATGGATAAGAAAACACGAAGAACAGGTGAACAAAAACTAGGTCTCAGAGATCGCAAGATTGGCAATAAAACGAGATGAAGAAAATTCTACAGAGAAAAATAAAGATGTCAGATACAGAAAGGTTTGGAAAATAACTGAAAGAAAAGAAGGACATGTAAATAAGGAACATGTTCAAGAGATTGTACTTTCAGGCATTGTAGTGAAAGATGAATCCATAGACAGAAAGAAACAAGTCAAAGCTCACAGAGATGATGAATCTACCAATGAAGATGATGATGAATCTACCAATGAAGATGATGATGAATACACATCAAGGCAGGAATTGTTCTGAGCCATCCGACTTAAAGACTCCCAGGTAATGTGAATATTAGACAGGGGGAGTCTATGCGATAGCTATGATAGACCAAAGAACCATCCTTCGAGCAACTTGTAGAGTTTGAGTAGACAGATCCAGAGCAGTCAGTTAGCAGAAGTACAATTTGATGGATTAATCAAGACTTCGTGATAGTATAGTGATAAATGGGTCAACATTATGGATAGCTACCCAAGTAGAGTCTTGGAAAATATGGATGAGAGCATGGATTCATAGATTTTTTCAAAGAGTGGTTCAGAGAAAGAGGAACATTATCATAATGGATGATAATTACATAGGAAATGGATCGAACAATGCTAATGGATTCCAAATTGACAAATATTTTTTGGACACATGCAGTGCATACAACAGTTCACATTCAAAATAGAGTAATGCTCATAAACAACAATGAAAAACTCCCTATGAACTATGGAAAGGAAGCGCATACAACAACCTCTACATCAAGGTAACTCAAGGTAGTATTTTATTAATTGAAATTTATGTTGATGATATTGTTTTTGGAAGTACTAATGACAGGTTAAGCCATAAATTTGCAAAGGATATGCAGAATGAATTTGAAATGTCATTATTTGGAAAACTATCCTTCTTTCTGGGTCTTCAGATATGTCAAAGAAACCAAGGAATTTTTATTTCTAAAACTAAGTATATCAGAGAAATGCTAAAGAGGTTTGGAATGGAAGATTGCAAACCAGTTACCACTCCTATGCAAACCAGTTGCAAGTTGAGAAAAGATGATGATTCAAAGTCTACAGACCAGAGGAAATACAAGTCAATGATTGGTAGCTTACTATATGTGGCAACATCTAGACCGGATGTAATGCAGACAGTTGGACATGTGGCACGATTTCAAGCAGCACCAAATGAATCACATGTCTTAGCAGTAAATAGGATTTTCAGATATCTCAAAGGAACATAAGAGTTTGGATTATGGTATCCAAAAGGAAATGATCTATCACTTATTGCCTACATAGATGCAGATTGGGCAAGTTGCATAAATAATAAAGTGAAGTGATGAGTGTACTATAAGTCAAAGTGAATAAAAAATAAATTATTTAAATAATAAATTTAATGGAGAAATTACTAAGTTGACAAGTGGTTAGAAGTGGGTTAACCCTAAAATAAGAAAAGTGGGTTAAGATGGTTAAAAGGTAACCCCTTGAGGAAGCTACATGAAAGTATAAATAAGAGGCAAGTCTCTCTCCTTTTAATCACACTTGAGAATATTGAATATATACAGGTGACTGAGGTAACCAAAGGATATCTAAGCCAAATTTCAGAGGGAAGGTGAAGTAAAGAAGGCCGAAATTCAAGGGAGGATACATTATTTTGATGATGCTTTCTAAGGTATGTTATTTACACGTCATCTCACCATTTTCGCAATAATTTTTTTTCTATAATTTTTCAGAACATGAAATTGGGAGGCCATTGAGGAAACATATCCAAGTATCTTTGGTACAAATTTCATCTTGTGAGTCATTTTATTTTTGGATTTACATGCCGTGGAAAATAGGGTTTGTGGCTAGTCCTGAAACTAGTCTACATGTGTTTCATGTAAAAATGTCATAACTTCTTCATAACAGATCCAAATTCAGTAAGACCAAATGTTTTGGTTAGAGTACAGTCTTTAGTATTATGTGTACAATGTTTAGATCCATACAAAAAATATTCCGTGCGGGGCATGCTCTACAAGTTCGCTCTCTAGAATAAGCCAAAATCCAACAAGGTGTGTCATTTTTGCTATAACTCCTTTTTTTAGAGGTTCCAAGTAGTGACACATGGAGGAATTGCATAAAACACACTGAAGAACATTGTGTACTATTTTCATATCTTTATTCATTACAGGTACATAGTTATGATTATTTCAAGTTAGGGTTGTTCACTAATTCAAAACTAGTCATGTGAGACTAAAGTAAAGTTTGATGAAAATGCTAGTCTCTTATTATTAAAGTTAAGGAAGGTTTGAAGGTATGTGATCATATACACCAGGTCTATTATAGAGTTACAAATCATAGTTGGATGATGAAATTGATGAGGGCTTTTGGTTGAGGTACATGTTGGGTACATGGTTGAGACAAGTAGTTGATGAGTTGGCACATACATGAGGTGTATAGTTGATGATGTTGGTACATCTTGATGAGTCATAGTTGATGAGTAGTTGATACATGATTGATACATACTTGGTACATGGTTGGAGGCACTTGTTAGTAGTATTGTTGAAACATGGTTTATGGATGATGTAGCATACTCGTATTGGTATATTATTAGAAGCACATATTGATCTTGGTGATGATTATGAGTTGTTGTGTTATGCTTGGATGATGCACATATTTGTGAGTTGTCTTGGTGAGTAGATCTGATTTGGTTGATAAGATTGATGAGACAGGTTGTTGTGATAGGTTTTTTGGACAGGTTGTTGTGATAGGTTATTCGTACAGGTTTGGTGCATGGTTGATGAACTTATTCATGGTACATGTTGAGGTACATATTGGTGCATGGTTGATGAAATTGTTTATGGTACAGGTTGATTACAAGTTGTTTGGAACAGGTTGGTGCATGGTTGATGCACTTGTTTATGGTACAGGTTGAGGTATAGGTTGATGCATGGTTCAGTTTATTGGTATAGGTTGTTTGGTGAAGGTTGATTGCTACAGGTTTACAATAGTATATCTCACTGTGATAGTGTGACAGTGGTTCCATCGTTCTACTTATACTTTAGGGTGGTTGGACGGGGCAAGGACAGGTGGTTGTAGCCACCTTCCAGTTGTATTCGGAGAACATAGGGGGTCGTCGACTCCTTCTGGTTGTAGCCATAGAATTGAGGAGTTGGAGCTTCCCTCAGGTTGTATCCTGAGAAACTAGGGGGTTGGAGCCTCCTTCCAGTTGCAGCTGGAAAACAAAGGAAGTTGGTGCTTCCAATGAATGCAATTATT
>JASDQU011101733.1:0-30680 GCA_032191745.1 Picea mariana
GTTTCAGTTGTCACTATGATATGTCGGGTCATCTTGATTGCGCTCGTCTTACTTGTGTCTTGTTGGTTCGAGTGGTGACGTAGTGTCGAGGGGGTTGTTTCTTCTACACACGCGCACACACTTAAAACAAAAAAAATTTGCACCTGTTGATAGAGTAGTTGTCCTTAGCTAGGAGAGTTGTTACAGATAAGTCTTGGTTAGTACAGTTAGCAACAAGGACCAAGAGAAAGGTAACATATTTTATTCTTGAATGTGAAATAAACATAGACGATCAAAGTATAAAGTTATATATGAACATTTTACCTTTTGGATCTTTTGATTTAATCATTGGAATGGACGGTTAGAGAAACATAAAGAAATATTAAACTGTTAAGAAAATTCACTTATTTACAGAGATGAAAACAACATAGTTAAGATGATACAAGGGATCAGAAAACCAGTTTTGGTTAGGCACATATCAGTCATGCAGTTTAAGAAATGTATAAACAAAGGTTGCCAAGTTTATGCTGTTCAGGTAACTAATCTGTTAGAAAAGGAAAACAAGCCTAGTTTTGAGGACTTTGCAGTCCGACATGGGTTTAGAGATGTATTTGTGGATGAAATACCATAACTACCTCCAATAAGAGAGATAGATTTATGTATCGATCTACTACCTGGATCTGCCCCGATATCTAGGGAACCTTATAGACTGAGTGTAACATCCCCCAAAAACAAATTGTTTTTATGTCTGAAAATGCTTAGGAATTTATTTGTGTTTTTGGTAAATTCGAAATTGGAAAACTATTTCCATTTATGGCAATTTCAAATTTTGAATTTAGTTAATTGTAATTTATGATTATGATTTTTGGGAAAAGATATGATTTGATCCAACTAACTCTTTGACTATGACACTTGTAAGAAAACAAATATTTTATATTTATTATTGATGGACAAATGGAACAACTAGGTTGAAATCAACTAACCATGACTCCATCAGTGGGGAACATGTTGGAACTACCTCAAGGATGAATGTTACAAGTGGAAAATCAAGAATTTTTCCATAGGCAGCCCCTGAAAATCATGGATTTGGAAAGCTGCGAAAATTTCCAAGGGGAAAAGACCTAGGCACAATTGCTTTTGGATATATAGCATATGGGAGGAGGTAGGACGCTACCCAGTATGTTGGGGAAAATAATAATCTCTTTCCTTTATGAACACTATTGGCACAGGGGCAGACCCAGGGTTCAACGCTACAACAACACACCAACAAAACCCTAACTACCGACCCTTTCAACAACACCTACGAAGCTGAAGAAGTCTCACCCAAGGTAGAGGCAGGGGTGGTTGTAGGAATCAGATGTCTGCAACCTTAGTTGGGACACAATTCTGTGATTGTAACACCTTAATAGAGAACTTAGTTATTACAGTTCGTTAATATTAATCCTTAATTCACAGTGCAGCTAAACCTTAACAAAGTATCTACACAGTATTCAACCATATCTAGCATCTAGCAGATTCAAGCACTAAGAACATTCACATAGGTTATATCTAGCATTCACTCTCATTATTAAGCACAGAGCAACATCAGATCTATCTATCATTCATCTATATCAAATCACTTCAGCAAGTCAACACATAAACAAATCAATACATCGCACAAAGAACAACAACACAGGATGTACGTGGTTCACCCCCACCCTAGGGCTACGTCCACCAACTCGTCTTCCTCTTTATTATCTTCGATCAAGCTTATTACATGCACAAAACCTCAAAATCAACTCTGTAGAGAATAGGAGATTTGCACACCTCACTATATTCTCCTTCCTTGATTTATAGCACAAAGCCTTCCACAGTCTCTTACAACCACTTGCACTTAGCTCTACAAGACTCACATAGTATGCATAAAGAAATCACCACTTAGCACTTATGACACTTGAAACTAACTAGTCACTACTAGTCACTATTCACTACTTCTTACATCACCTAGACTTTTACTTATACATTACAAAATAGGCCTAAGAATGGCTAAACCCATGGGCTGACATCCCGATACCCATTACATAAGTCCAAAACCTAAAAGGTCCCTAAAAATGGGTCGAGATCCCGCAATATCCGCTTGATCTTGTGCTCCACCTTTGACAGCCTATCAAAGTCCCAAAATGGTCCAAAATGACCAATGATCCTTAAGACTTGGTCAAGGGACAACATGCCCCCAACACTCACCTGTGACTCATCCCGAGTCACTTTAATCTAGGTAGTTCTGCCACAAAATCAATGAGCTTGGATCAAGATGCTTCGACTTTTTGTTGTGCCATGGCCTCTTGCTCAGTGAACTTTTGGATAACAGCTTCATTGATAGGTCCCTCTAAGTATTGTTCAGCTGTAGTGACAAATTTCTCTAGTCCTGCTCCTCGTCCTTCGATCTCTGAGAATAGTTAGAAAGACTCATCCTGTATAGGTTGGATCCTCTGGGTCACTTCCATGACTCTTCTCTGAATGGTGTAGACCTTTTGTTGAGTAGTGTGCTTCTCTTAGGATCTCTTCATCCTTTCAACAGCTGGTAGGGGCTTCAACTATGCTTGTAATGTTTCTTCTTGCTTCTTCGTCTCCTGGAGCTGTGACTCCAGTGCCTTTAGTTGTGGATTCTCAATGAGTTTTTCATAAGTCTAGGCAATGCGATCACTTAGTTTTTTACATTCCATGGAAAGGGCCTTTATTCTCTTAACTGTGCTTCGAGACGTTGCATCTCTTTGATCCCTCACATCTTGTGGGGTGTCGGGAATTGTGTGTATCTCTAAGTCTTCTATTCTTTGTTGTAGTTGCTGGATAGCTTCTGCGAGATGCTCTACGTTTTGCTCAACTTAGTATTATACCTTTGGCTCTAAGCCTATTGCAGAGAGAAGTGCTCTATTGACGGCTTCTTTCACTTCGAGTTGTTCTGCGAGTAACTGTTCTTTTTCTTACTGAATATGTTCTTTTTCCTTTTCAAAATTTGTTTGGAGAGAAACCTTCTCCTACTCCGCAACTCAGCATTTTTCTACGACTACTTCTTCCACTTGCTTCAAGGCCTGGGTGGCTTGTTCTACTTCTTCCTGTGCACGACGAAGGTGAGCTTCAGTCGCATCACCTAGTCGGTGGAGTTGGGCTGGCTCATTGCCCAACTCTGGTTCTTCCAACAGCAGGGGCGCAGTGGACACTACGCGACTAGACTGAAGGGACTACTGTACCCCTTAGATATCAACCTTGATTCTATCGTACAACTCCTCCTTCTTCGCTTCATGTTTCTGCAAGATTTCTTGCGAGGCATTGTTTACAGCTACAATGATGAATTCAAAGTCATGAATAGTGAGCACATTCTGCATCTTAGTCATGGTGGCTCTGTATTTCTTCTGGGAAGTGGGTTTCATGGGAGAACCCTTCCTTTTCTTCGAGGTATCATCCTCATCTCTAGGTGGTGTTACTTCGCATTGCTTCTTCTCATCTTCTTTTCCATTTATATCTTCCACTTCGTCATCACCCCCTCGGCCAGGTGATAGTGAAGCAGTTTTCTCTGATGCATTTCTTATGTCTTGGACTTATTCAGTGTTCTTCCTTCTATTGGTTCCAGGTGTGTCATGTTCTTTGTGAGCAGCCTTCGAGCTGTCGAGTTTGGGATCATAAATCCTTGCAGGGTTAGCAGGGAGAAGAAGGTATGCTGATCAATCCTTAGTTATCTCCTCGAGCTCCTCTTCTGTGAGCTTGTAATATGACTGGAACTCCTCCTTATGCTCATCTGCTCGCACAGTGATATAGATGAAGTGTCGATCTGTGTGAAACTTCATGAGGGGTTGGAACTATTGTAGGGTGTTTTGCATCATGCAAGGTTTAACTTCAATAGCCTTCTTTATTTGGAGATAATATGTGTGAAAGACTCTATTCGAATTCCACTGTTTTCCCATATCGCTTGAGTACTAGAGCATGGCGAACTTCACAACAAGAGGCTCAAACGACTCAATTTTCGTGAAGGTTGCACATTCTGGCATCTCTCAAGCAATAAATGGGATGAGAATCAGGAGCCAGCTAAAGTGGAACTCATATCCCTGATCTTGTTCTTCATGACAATCTAATTCCAGATGATTAACTAGGTGCTTTCCCTAGTTCATCTATAGGCCTTCCATGCATTTCCCTGTGAGGTCAACAACAAACCATGTGACCTGCATGGGTTTGTTCTTCCTTACTAGCTTTCCTGTAATTAATTGGCATGGTAGGTGCACTGTGCTATTATGGATGGAAGCTACCTTGTCACCTCATGTCCCCTTCTCAACATCGCCATAGGTATCCTTGATCTTTTGTGGCTTTCCCTCGATAGAATTCCCGTGGGTCGGGTCCTTGCATACTTAATATGGTGATCCTATGGATCAACGTTAGATCGACTATGATACGTTGGTCTAGCCATAAGTAGCCACCATGGTAACATGAGAGGAGGATCTTAACATAGGTGTTAACCTCCTGGTACCTTCCAAAGTGTGGTATTTTCATTACATTCAATAAGGTGGACTACACGAGGTTCATCGTCCACGGTTGGGGGATTATTTTCGAGTTATTCCCCTTCATCTTGGTCAAGTGTTTATATGGGGCAAGCATACTATGGTTCTTGCAGTCTCCTAGGTTGAAGTTGTTGAACTTCAACATTGCGATCTTGTCTTGTTGAGCTCTAACTGCGCGTATCCCCTTGGGGAGGTATGTAGTAACCATGGTGTAATCAAAATATCTCGGCACACTATAACAAATCACCGTGTCGGCCAAAGCTGGGATGTATTCGGGTAAGATGGTCGGTATTATCTTCGCATTTGCTAGGTCATCTTTGTGCTTAGTTCTCTTTTCTGTGAGGACTCAAGATGCTCCGGATTTGCGAGCGATCGAAGGAGAGGCTTGCACTCCTCTTGTCAATGACGCTTGTACACCCACAGACATTACTCTTTCAGTCATGAGGTCGATGAGTACATCCTTCATAGACTCTTTGACTATGCTATGTTCTTCAGACATACATGCTCATGGTTGAATATCTCGAGTTTGAAGAGTAAATACTCAATGCAATGCGATGGATGGTGATAGCTCAATGATCACTGTGAGAAATCAACTGATTTGTGGGCTCATATAATCACAGTTGGAAAAAGTTTTGTCGATGCAAGGCTTGATGGAATAAGTAGATAAATAGACAACGGATCTCTCCAACTGGCGAGAAGCCTTCATTAATTCAGTCATGCCTGTTACGGTGCGGTCCCAACGGTCTGATGGAGAGATTTCTGACCATAAATTTTGTTCTATCCATTCAGGGCATCATTCTAATGGTTATATTGTTTCCAACGAATATATTTCTTCCCCATGGAAAAGTTCCATGTGGCATTGTTCTTCTATCCTGACAAAGTTCCATTTTTGCAAATTTTCCTTCTCCAAAGTTCCCTCTGGAACCTTCTGTAACTTTTTGATCTTTGATCTCTTCTTACTTGTTTTTCTAGCCTTCTTTCTAGTGACCTTCATCTCGGTATTCCTCTTTCCATTATGATTCTTATCTCCTTTTGGCATAGTAACTTCTCACTTTTGATGGTCTTTACTAGGGTTCAAGGGCAATAATTCTTCTCTACATGGTGTAGGTGCTTCAGTCTTCTGTGAGTCTTCTTGTGTTCTTTCAACTTTGACATCCAAGTTTCTGTTTCTAAATATCTTCGATCTATTCTTCTATTCTTCAATCAAGTGTGCAATCCTCCTAGTCATGAGATATTTCAACTCTTGCTTGTTCTTCTCTATGCCTTCTTCCTCTTTCCTTCTAGTCTGATCCCTTTCAATCCAAGGTTTTCCTAGTAATATAGAAAATGGGACGTTGTTCTCAATAAATTTAAAAACCTCAAACTCTTCCTCTGTTGAAGTTCCATGAGCACTCAAAAATATCTGGGTGAGATTTCCACGTAAGATTATCAACTTTCCTATAAATAATCCTATTCCTCCCAATTAAGGAACCATAGCAGGATTTCCTAAAGTTTCCGAAGTTCTTTCTGTCATAATATTGACCTGTGTTTCTTTATCCAGAACACAATCAATGTCGAAGTCTCCTATTCTTGCTTCTATGCACTCTTTTTCTTTGAAGACCTTTGATAAGTTGATATTTCGGTGGTCATTTAGGGTTTCTTTAATTTGTAGCAATACACCCTCTGATTATTTCTGGGGTTATTCCATGGTCTTAGTGTCTTGACCTTTCTCATTGTCTTCTTGTCTCATATTCATTCTTTTGAGTTTAGAAATCATTCTAGGGAAATCTAAAACTTCGTGATCCATAGCTCTACAACAAAGACAACTAGGTCTTCTACCAGGGCATTCCTTAGCAAGATGTCCTGTTCTTCTGCAACTGTAACAAATATTCAATCCTCGTTTTCTCTTAAATGATCCCGAACCTTTCATGTACTATGCACTAGGATCATAGTAGTTAACCTACAAAAAATTATTTCTCGGATCCTGCATCCATTTGTTAGTGGAAACATTCTTTTTATGCATAGGAATAACATATCTTTCACTATTCTTATCAGATCTACTCATATCAAATCTTCTTTTTTCTAGTTGTTCCCTAGTTTTCAGGCTAGGACAAAATTTATTAAACATACCTAGATTCATATTTTTGAAAAACATTCTACTTATCTTATCTTTAACAAAGCACATAGCGTACATATCTTACCTTTTCAACCAAAACTTCTTTTATGAGAGCACAACACTTTCAGATCTTACCTCTTTTCTTCAGATTAGACTTATCTTCTTAGCGCAAAGTTTCACAATCCAAGCAGAGTACTGCGCACCAGGGAAATAGATCTATGCACCGAGATTTCATAGTCTTAGGTCATATCATCGCACAGAGATTCTTCTTCCTCATTTCCCAACAATCACAGTTTCATGTCCCCGCAAAGGAACCATTTTTTTGCACAGGGGAAGAACTAGGGTTCAACGCTACAACAACACACCAACAAAACCCTAACTATTGGCCCTTTCGGCAACACCTGTGAAGAAGATGAAGTCTCACCCGAGGTAGAGGTAAAGGTGGTTGCAGGACTTAGATTTATGCAACCTTAGCTGGGACACAGATATGTGATTGTAACATATTAACAAAGAACTTAGTTATTACAGTTCATTAATATTCATCCTTAATTCATAGCGCAACTAAACACTAACAAGATATCTGCGCAGTACTCAACCAGATCTAGCATCTAGAAGATTCAAGCAATAAGCACATTCACATAGGTCATATCTAGCATTCACTCTCATTATTAAGAACATAGCAACATCAGGTCTATCTATCATTCATCTATATCAAATCACTTAAGCAATTCAACACATAAACACATCAATACATCGAACAAATCACAGCAACATAGGATGTACATAGTTTACCCCCACCCTGGGGATACATCCACCAATTCGTTATCCTCTTTATTATCTTCAACCAATCTTCTTACATGCACAAAGCCTCAAAACCAACTTTGCAGAGGACATGATATTAGTGCACCTTGCTAGATCCTCCTTCCTTGAGTTATAGAACAAATCCTTCCACAGTCTCTTACAATCACTTGCACTTCACTCTACAAGCCTCACACAAAATGCACAAAGCAATTAGCACTTAGCACTTAGCACACTTGCAACTGACTAGTCACTACTAGTCACTATTCACTACTTCTTACATCGCCTAGGATTCTATTTATACATTACAAAATAGGCCTAATCATGCGTAAACCCATAGGCTAACATCCCCATACCCGTTACATAAGTCCAAAACCCAAAAATGCCCTAAAAAGGGGTCGATATCCCGCAATCTTTGCTTCGTCTTGTGCTCCGCCTTCGACGGCCTGTCGAAGTCCCAAAATGATCCAAAATGACCAAGGATCCTTAAGACTTGGTCAAGGGCCAACAAACACTATTTTTTGAGTGTGAGGCAAGGAGAAGTTTCTCATAACTGAAGAAGGACTATAGGTAAGGAGGATTTCTGGAGTTCACCCTCATGGATTCATGGTCAGTCTAGGGGGTGAACGTAGCAAGTAGAATTGTTTGTTCCATTCTAAGGTTGGGAGGAACTTGAATATTCCATTTGTTGTTCAAAAACTTGCTCATATATGTTCATCTAGTCTTTCTCTGATTATATGTTCTTTCTTTAAATGGCTGATAGAATACATCTATATAATTCTGGGTGAACAATTTTCTGTTGCTTGAGTTTCTAAGCAGAAGTCATTTGATTTAATGGCTAAAAGAGTATATCTATTTTAATTTTGTATGACTTATTTATGTGGATTAAATTATGGATCGATGGAAAACAACTGTATGATAAGTCCTTACGAATTTAATTATGTCCGTCGAGTAAACTCCCTGTGTATCTTAACTATGAATATAATCAGATTTATCTAAACATACTAGGGATGCATCTAGTTTAAATAAAACTAGTTCGATTCTACTTCTAACAATACAGACCTATGTTTATATATGTATTGGAAATCAATTGAAATAAATCCTTCAATACATAAATTTCTAAATAAAATGTTGAAAAGTACTTAAGAATTAAAAGTGTATAAATGCATACGCATATTATTGTAAGAAATTATGCAGAGTCATATCACTTGAATATCTAACCGTATATATATACATAGATTTAGAATCTGTACAGAAGGTTTTATAATCTGTTTAAACATCTAATGGTTCATACAATAAGAGTCCCAATGATGATATAGGAAGGTAAATATATCTTTCCCTTTTATGCCAGTGGTTTAATCTTGTCCAGTTCAATCATTTACATAACAAAGTTTTTTTCTGATATGAATAGCGTAGAAGAGAAAACTGAGTGAACTTAAGGAGCATGAATTTAGGAAACACACAAATATAAATACTTTTACACACTGTTGTAGATTGAAAATGTACGACCACAAGAGTTAACTAAAGATTGTCCGATTCGTATAAATATCATAGTAGACCAGAAGAAGTATCAATAGAATTTTAGTATTCGAGTTCATATACTATAAATATAGAGTCCTGATTTATACATTGAAAACAAGTAACCACAATCTTACTTCCTTTTAATTATTGCAGAAAGTAGAAATTGGTATTATAAATACTTATATACATGTCTTAGAGATGGATCAATACTTAAAAGAAAAACATTTCAACCCTAGATAATATATTTTGAATACATAAATAACCCTCTATTATGGGGTCTAGGGAAAATGCCACGATGACTATATTCTAGGATAAGATCATTCCTTTCGACAAAACCTGGATGAGAAATTTTCAAGAAGATGTTGTAATATGGAACCAGAATACCTTTTGCACCAGAAGTTGCCCTCGAAATCCTAAGACTTCGAATTGTGCATAGACTTGCAAGAAAACCAATGAAGGTTAATTAATAACAAATTAAAGTGAATAACAATTCAATGCCGAAATGTAGAATAATTATGAGGGTAAATTATTACAAAAGAATCAACTTAGATAAGTACATGGATGAAACTTAGCTGTGATTTGGGATCTGTCATCCTATCCATGCTGTTGAAGGAGTCATCCATAGATCAGAGGGGAGAAGGGGACAATGTTGGTATGATGGGTACCCTCGCAGCAAACAGGGGGGTCCCATCATTAGATATCAGTAACAAATTATTTAAAAGAAAACCCTGAATGACAGTATGAAAATAAGGAAAACTAATTTTAAACCAAATGGGATTCAAGAGCACACAAGCTTCATAACAATACTATACAGTAGAAAACTTGTACTTGGTATCTATGCGTGTACAAGTAAGATTAGCGTAAACGGAAAAATGTTGAGTTGAAGCCAAAAGCATTGTACATTAATAAAGAAAACTCTCTCACCGCGGCTACAGGAATGTGGCCACAAATGCAAGACTTAAAAACTGAGTATCCATGGTCTACATAGTAAGAAAAGAGGTTGATACTCATAGAATTAACACTAAATAGAATAAGAATACAAGGGAGAAGGATAGAATAAGGCTCTCCTATAATGAGAATGGTAAGGGGCAGTCCAGTCAAAGAAGAATAACAAGAGTCAAGGCCTAGTCCCGATGGAAACCCCACAAAATGGTATAGGTCTAGTCAGAGAACTTTGAACATACTGCCTGGTACATAATTATTCGGTTCTACGAAGTTTAACCATTGTTTTGAACACAATAGAGATACGAAGATTATTCCTAATACAAATACCAAGATTTACACAGCAAGAAATAATAAAAGACCGCCTGTGTAGAAAACCTCCATGAATAAATGGCTATGGAGGGTGAAATCGCTACTTCACGAGAAACTAAAGACACATCCCTTATCACTGAAAATTACAAATCCATCCACGACCGAAGGTAATAACTTAGAGATAAAAAAATACGAAGGGAAAATTTATTTTCTAGAAATTTGTAAGGAACAACAACTACAGAGATGACCAAAACCCTCCTGACTTTCACCACTCATTCCAAATAGCATAAGGGTATCGTGAAGTTTCTAGGAAATTGTATAGATTTCGCATTTTCACCGAATGGGGACCTTCAGAACGTCAACCACCCTCGCCGAGGAAAAACGCAGAGTAAAATTTATGAAGCATCGGGTAGAAGACTCATAATAGGCCTGTAACCCTTACCACACAAAGTAATAGTGGGAGTACGAATACCCCATCTAACCATGTGACAGAGTAGAGGTGGAAAAAATGCATTGGATACAAAGACTAGTGGTGGCCTCGAGATTTCATCTTGTGGGGTCTCCATTAATGGATTGGACATGGCCTCTTTAACTTCTGACTGACAGGTAACCTTCCGACTATAAATTGAATTAATGCGAGAGAGGACGATTCGTTTAAGGCACTGTATACTATATTATCACACCTAGTTCACCTTTCAGTTAAGGCGTGCCTCATAGTTCGTTTCAGTGAGTTTTTTTTCTGAAAGAGTCAGTTATGCTAAGGATGAGCACGAGTTAAACTACAACTAGCACAATTATGATAAGGATGAGCGAGAGTTAATTACAAACCAACGATCACAAGACTTTGGTTCGACCAGTCAAAATAGTGCATGATCACCATCATGTCATGCCTTCATTTTCTTTCACTTACAATTACATGTTTCGACCCTTTAGTTCTTAAACTTTATCAATTGCGTAGGTATGTTTAATTCATATTGTTGACTAGGGTTCGTTCATGTGTGCTATGCATAGGTTTCAGGGCTTAGAAATGAGTATAGGACTAAGGATCCTAAATACAAATCAAATATATATAGGATAGTATTATGATACTAGTAAGATGGAAGGTGTTTTGAAGGTCAATATTTAAAAATGTGAGAGATGATCTTAATAGATGTGTAGAAGTTAATAACAATAGTAGTTAACCACCTACATTAACTATAAACCTTCCAGAATAAGTTGTTTTAAAGATAAAGGAGATTTAATGTTCCTCAAAAAAAAAATTATGGGTAATTTGGGGTACATTACGTATGGTATCAGAGAAAATGTTACAACACTTGGACCTTAAACAGGTCCAAAACAAAATATTAGAACATAATTTCTTATTTATGTAAAACTAACAAAACAATTACTGTTACAAACAAAAAACACTTTTTTTATGTTGTATTCATGGTAGCCCAGAACGAAGAAGAAATCAGACTCGAACAGAATCCTGAACAAAGGCCTCCTGAATATCAGAGGTAGAACAATGATGCAAATTCACCTACCTAAGTTATAAAAATTATAAGAAATATCATTGTGGAGCTACAAGTTTTCAAAGAAGACAATGAGAAACTAAAGAAGGCACAACATGAATAGCAAGAAATAAATGATGCTATTCTATGAAGCATAGTGACAAATAAGATCCCAAAGGATGATAATCAGGAAGAAGAGGTCAGTAAAAGGGCCTCCAATAATTTTGGTCCTGAAGCAGAAAAAGAGGACATCTCTTTCGAAGGTACACCTTCAAAAAAGATCGAACAAAAACAGGAAGAAAAAGGAAACAGGTGGACTATCTAGAGCAAGAGTTTAAGAAAATCAAATCGTCTACCTTTGACGGGGAATCCATAATAGGGGAGGAAGATGAAGAATGGTTATTAGACATAAAGAAGTATTTCCAGATATACAACTATTCCAGCAATTTGAAGGTTAGAATGGCCATCTATAATCTGAAAGGAAAATCTAGCATATGGTGGCAACCTGAAGTTGGCCAAGGGCCTAAAGGAAAAACAATGGAATGGTTGGATTTTAAGAAGTACTTTAAGAAGAAATATTTATCTGAAAGTTAATATGAAAGAAAAACTAAATATTTTTGTGAACTATAACTCGGTCAAATGGCTATGGATGACTTGACAAACAAATTCCGGGAATTACTAAGATTCGTTCCTTATATTTGGGAGGACAAACTGAAAATCCAACGGTTTCTAAGTTGCTTACCACAGTCCTATAAGGACATAATTGAATTCGATAATCCCAAGTCCTTGAGTGAAGTTTTTAGGAAGGCCTGAATGTGTTATGACTAATACAAATAGTGGTCAAAATTTCCCAAGGCTTGGAAAGACAAGAAACAAGACCGAATGAATCAGCGGAAGAAGGGATATCAACCAGCCCCTTTTTGGAATGCAATAAAGAGTTTTCCAAGGAAAGAGTTTCACTCCAACAATCAAAACACCCAAGGAGGTGGTAAACCAGTTAATTTGGGAACAAATAAGTTTGGGGACAGCCCCCATGAACCGTTAAAATGTTGGGAATGTGGAGAACCTCACCTAAGGAGGAACTATCCACGTTTGACTTCAACAGCTAGGACTACAGTTCACAACCTATAGGAAGCCTCTACAGTGGGAGATGTGGGAAGAAGCTTACATAGGATCAATGCAGTCGTGGATTTCCAACAAGTTGATCACAAGTCCACTATAGTGGAAATTGAAGGTAAAATTAACAATACTTGTATTTCTATTTTAATTGACCCAAGAGCTATGTTGAGTTATATTGCTCCTGGTGTAGTGGATTCAAATAAACTTAAGAAAACAAGACATGAAAAATCTTGGTTAGTACAACTAGCAACAGGAACAGAAAGAAAAGTATTTGATTTTATTTCTGATTGTGATTTCAGTTTAGGTGGTCAAAACACAAAGACAAATATGAACATTCTACATTTAGGGTCTTATGACATAATTATCGGAATGGATTGGTTAGAAAGGCATAAAGCAGTTTTAGATTTTTATGAAAAGTCACTCAAATATAAAGACGAAAAAGACAATGTTAGGACAGTTCAAGGTATACAAAAACCAACCTCAGTTAGACATATTTTAGCAATGCAATTTAAGAAATGCATAAGAAAGGGTTGTCATATTTATGCCATCCAAGTGACAAATCTATTGAAAAAAGAAAATAAACCCATCTTGGAGGATTTTGTCGTCTTGGATGATTTCATAGATGTGTTTGTTGAAGAGATACATGAATTACACCCAAGGAGAGAGATAGACTTTTCTATCGAACTACTACCTGGTTCAACCCCTATATCTAAAGCACCCTACTAAATTAGTTTGCCGGAATTAACAAAATTAAAAATTCAGCTACAGGAATTATTGGACAAAGAATATATCAAACCGAGTGTTTCACCATGGGGAGCACCAGTTCTTTTTGTTAAAAATAAGGATGAAACTCTAAGTTTATGCATTGATTAAAGACAATTAAACAAAATGGTCATTAAAAACAAATACCCCTTACCTAGGATAAATGATCTATTTGATCAAGTAGGTGGGGCAAAGATTTTTTCTAAATTGGAATTTAGATCTGGTTATCACCGGGTTAGGATAAAAGATGAGGACATGAGTAAAACAACATTCAGAATGAGATATGGACATTACGAATTTGTTGTCATACCATTTGGTCTCACTAATGCGCCAACCACATTTATGTGTTTAATGAACAACATTTTCAGTCAATACTTGGACAAGTTTGTTTTGGTATTTATTGATGATATCCTAATATATTCAAAAACAAAAGAAGAACACGAAGAACACCTACAGATAGTTTTGCAAACTTTAAGAAAACACAAACAGTATGCTAAATTTGATAAGTGTGATTTTATGAGAAGAAAATACAGTACCTAGGACTTGTAATATATGCAAAAGGTATTGTAGTCGATCCTGAGAAAATAAGAGCCATCATGGAATGGTCCTTCCCTACGGACATAGAGGACATCCTGTCATTCATGGGAATCACCAGATATTACCGCAAATTTATAGAGGGGATTTAAAATATTGCATACCCTATCACATCATTACAAAAGAAGGGAACCAAATTTAATAGGTCATAGAAATCTCAGGACAGTTTTAGTAAGTTAAAGGAATTGTTGACAATCACACCCATCTTAAAGGTAGTAGATCTGGACAAAGACTTCACAATCTATGTAGATTCTAGTAAAGAAGGTTTGGGTGGTGTCCTGACTCAGGAAGGGCACGTTATTTGCTATGAATACAAAAAATTAAAGGAGAACGAACTAAACTACATCACCCATGAATTAGAGTTGGCAGTTGTAATACATGCCTTAAAGATGTGGCGACACTATATAATGGGCAGAAAATTTTTGTAATTGACGGATAACAGTGGTGTGAAATTTTTGTTTATTCAACTAGACCTTAATGCAAGGCAAGCAAGGTGGTTGGCCTTCTTGAGAGAATTTGACTTTGAGGTAAAACACATCAATGGTAAGGAAAACAAGGTGGTTGATGCTTTAAGTAGGAGAGTTCACAGGATGTTTGAAATAAACATTAGCACGGTAGAAAGCGATCTTAAGAAGAGGATAAAGGTTGCAGGTAATAACGATGAAAATTACACTAAAACAGTGGCATAATTACGGAATAATACAGAAAATTCAAAAAAAAAAGATCTGAGTTTGGACATAAATGGTCTATTACGATTTAAAAATAGAATATACATACCATATTCGGCAGAATTAAAGTTAACAGTATTGGACAAAGTACACAAGAAACCATATTCTGGTAATCTGGGATACCAGAAAATGGTAACAACATTAAGGTAGTTATTTTATTGGCCTAATATGAAGGGAGAAACAATAAAATACTTAGCTAAGTGTTAAGATTTTCAGCAGGTGAAATTTGAACACTAGCATCTAGCCAGCCTATTGCAACCCTTACCTATGCCGAAATGGAAATGGGAGACTATATCGTTGTACTTTATTACAGGTTTTTCTAGAACTCAAAAACAGAATGATTCAATTATGGTTGTAATCTATAATCTTAGTAAGTCTACAAACTTTATTCCTGTAAATTCTACTTTTAAATCTATTAACATCGCTAAAATATTCATGAAATAAATTTTTAGACTGCATGGAATTCCTAAAATGGTGATTTTGGATAGAGACATAAAATTTACATCTGCTTTTTGGAAAGAATTGTTTGCAGGGTTGAATACTAACTTGAATTTCAACACAAGTTACCATCCACAAATGGATGGGTAGACCAAATGGACAAACCAAATAGTGGAAGATATTCTACACATGTACATAAGGACAAAACCAAGAAAGTGGTAATACTACCTACACTTGGTGGAATTTGTGTACAACAATGGTTACCAAACATCGGTTAACATGAGCCCCTTCGAAGTATTGTACGACATAAAGTGTGTTGTGCTACTTATATGATTAGTATAATGCACACATTAATTATCAATCTGGGATTCGTAATCAACAGAGTTACAAGACACCAGTAAGAAAGGTAATCCTAATGTCATGAGCATAGAACTATTCTAAATTATGAATGTTGGAAACAAAGCAAACTAGCAAACCGAAACACACTTTGGTTGTCTTTCACAGAGAGGTTATCTACTCCATTATGGCACATGCACGTATGATATGGAGCTCATTTGATAAATCAACTCTGCTATCTGACCCAGAAAGTTAACTATGCAATCACACTTCTGAAAGGGAAATCACACATCAATCATCACACAACAATCATCAAGACATAGCATGGGTAGTTCAATAGTCAATATACTGAGTATGTTTTGTTTCACATTGTGTTGTTGTGAACTTCACTAGTTCTCCTTCAAATATGTCTGACTACTACTGCCAACATTCATATCCATGAAACAAAATCAAATCCATAAAACAAAGAGAGCATATGCAAAACAAAGTACGTAAAGATCTCTAAACAATCATATAATCGAAACTCTAAATTGAACTATACTACTATCATCTGAAAGGATCAAAGCTTTAGCTAGTCTAACATATATACTATTGAAATCAACTACTAACACTAATCTATAAGGATCCTGACCTTTGTTGGGCGGTGGGCCCTTTCTGCTTCAACAGGTTAGCGACTAGAGTCTATAGTAAACTTGCTTCCAATCCACACATTACTGTTACTCAAACTCCAAAACATAGAATCAAACTATGCTAACAACTCAACTCACATTCATTCATAAATGATCAAGACATGGAGATAAATGAAGTCCTTCTATTAAACTTCAAGACAAAATATGGTCTACAATATGTAATGTTGCTTCATATGTTGTGTTATGCTAATTCTCTACTACCTCCACCATCCTTGCCATGACTATTTAAATAGTCTTAGTCGTGAAACACAAGGAGGTGAAATCTTTAGCAGATTAGTCAATTCCCAAATTTACATATTTGGTTACATATTTTAAGCTTCATCCTCATGACACGAAGTGTATGAGGATGAAGCAAAAATAAACTAGCTTAACATAGCCTTGCAATAGTTTTGATGGATCAACAAACATCCAACAATTATCTTGGTCACGATATGGAGCTAAACTTGGTATATTCTTCTTCTTGTATCGGTACCGGATTCTAACAGGTGAGATTTGGTAAATGGTACCGAATCTGAACAGTACGCAAGTGGTTGGTATCGGACTAGAATAGTCTGTGGCTATTTGTACCGGATTGTGACAGTGAATAGTTCAATACCGGATCTAAATGGAAGGTGCACTTGGTACCGGATTCAGACAGTGAAAATCTAGCGCATAAGTACTAGATGGCTGAGCTGACATAGAGATGCTAGACTCATCTAGAGGTCAAAGGTTACACATGGCAATTTAAAACATTAGTACATGAAACATTTAGTCTCCTAGCTCAATAAACCACAAAATGCATGAATTCAATTATACTTTACCTTATGACCTCATCAATGGCTAATTGTAGTGTTCCTTGTCATTTATCCAAGCTTTGATAGGACAAAAAGGTATAAATGAGGAGTATAATAGGGTAGTGGGGATGTCAATTTAGAGGCTCAACATTCCCCCATGCCAAAATCATTGCATGTCCTCATGCAACTAAAACTAACTCAAAATTTTTCAAAATTTGAGACTCCATTCTCTTTACTCTTGTGGATCAAGGATGTTGATGGTTGAGGCTTCTACTTTCAGCTCCCTTTTTATGACCCTAATGTATTGTAAGAGTCTTAGTACCTTCCTGAGATTATTAGAAATATCTTCATGGTCATCTTGAAGTTGTTGGCTGGTTGACTTCAGTTGCTCATTTTCCTTTTTGATATACCTGTCCAGTAGTTGGTATTCCTTCACTTCTTGTTTGAGTTCTTGGTTTTGCTTTTGCAGCTCCCTAATCTTTTTCTTCATCTGTTCTTTTGTTAAGTTCCTTGTTGACCCCATTGTTTATGGCTGGGTGTATTCTCTTTCTTCCACTTCCTCCCTCATCCCACATAAAGTAATAGTAACTTGTTCCTTAGTCAAGCTAGGGATGTCATCCTCGACTGATAGGTCTTCAGAATGGGAGGTAAGATCTATTGGGTCTTCATGTGTATGAGGCTGACAACTTCTTTTCCTTTCTTTTCCATGCTCCTTATGGTTCTTTTACAAGGGGGTAATGGATCATATGCACTCACAAGCTTCCTTTTCTTCTTTTGTGTTTGTGGAATGGTTACATGAAATTGTTTTATAGACTGTTCATATTTATTTTCTGAGCTATTCTTGTTGTTCCTCACAGTTTTTGTCGTATGACCCTTCTCCTCAAGTGATACTGTTGAGGTCTTCTCCACTAATTTGGATTTACCTTTTAATTCTTGACTTATAAAAATATTATCGACTGTTGAAGAGGGACCTACTTGTTTACTTGCTTTATCTTTTTGGCTCACTGTTCTAGAGGATGATGGAGTTACCTTATCTTTCTTTCCCTTTTTCTCTTGAGGTTCCTTACATTTCTCTTGAGCAGGCTGGACTCCCTCTATAGGTTTGTTTTATGTGGGAAGGTGTTGAGTGATGAGTATTTTCTAGCTAATCCCTTGCTTCCTAATTTCATGTATAACTAACATCTTAATAAGACCTTGATGATAAATGTTGGTCTTCTCAGTTTTGGATAGGTATTTGACACCTCTTACCATCTTGTTCATACTCATCCATAAAAAATATGAGAAATCAATTTTAGGACCTCCTTCAAAGTGTAACAAAAGCCTAAAATGATATATGAAGGTTACAACATACCTTCCCTCACAAGTGAGGAATCGTTGAAGACTAGCAAGCATTGGATGATACTCATCCTTGATATAGTTCCTAGGAATCCCCTTTTTCCAATCAGAGTGTTGATGGTCTTTCTTCATAAATCATTGACACATTTCCCTGTTGATTCCTACTCCTTTGAAATACTTGGCTCCTCTGTTAGGTAATCCCATGGCTTCCCTTAAGGTTTCTTCATTGACTGTTAGCTGCAGATTGCCTATGTGCACAATCTCTCCATCGTAACCTTGAATAAATGCTTGAGATACCTTCTCATGACAGCCTGTGAATTTCTCCAAAAATGGCATCCATCCCACTCTAGCATACTTATCTCTACATAGCTGGAACTCCTCGGTATCCCTATAAATATGGAAGACCAGTTCATGTCTACTCACAACCATATTTATGGATTGCCCATGAGAATTGACTTGTGGTGCAAGAGTTTGGTCAGCTATGAGGGTAAGGGTTTGGTACCAGATATCGTAGAGAGGAGTAGGCTCAAAACTGGAGAAAGGTTGGTAATGACAAAAATATGGTGATGGTGTTGATAATTCGGACGGTGAGTTTAAGTAAGATGTCGCAAAGGAAAATTAAGACAAGATGAGGCTCATCTAGATGGATTTTCCACCTAGATAAACCATTTCATTTATGCCCATTAGTGCAATGATGGGAACGTTGGGTGTCGAAGCATCATTGTTTTTTGAGATAGGTGATTGGACTTCTGAGTGGTGAATTTGATGTTGAATCATGACTCATGACACGAGATACGTTCTAGATTTCTTAAGGATGAAGCACGTTTGTGGCTCATCATTACTAAACATGCTCCATATTCACACTTTTGATGTGATTTTTCCTTCAATCATTTTCAAGTGCTTATGTGATGAGAAGATTGATTAAGGTTAAGCATATGGGTATGAGGGAAGTGAAAGTTAGGTGCATGGTTTTAACACTAAGGTCATAAGATCTAGTATACCTTTTTATACCTATTGTAGTTTTATAAGCAAAGGAAAATAAATAATAGCATGTTACCTTTGCTTTTACCATTGTATAATCAATACCCATAGCATATGCAATTGCCTTTGTATTTGAAGCTTGCAGATTGTCAGAGTTCATCTTTTTAGGCTGGAGTTTTCTGGAAGCTTGGTACTGGAATTTCTTGTACTTCATGAAACTTCTTTATTTTGTTATTGCCTTCTTTTGTGTCTAGTTCTGTAGGGTTGTAGGGTGAACATGTTGGTTTCTGAATATGATATGTGAGTCTAAAAAAGAGTTCCGAAAGAGCTCTTTGACCCTCCCCCATGCCAAGGATGTTGCATATCCTTATGCAGGACAATTTAACACCTTGTATCATAATGGAAGAAAAATGATAAGAGAAAAGAAACCAAATCAAATTCCAAAAGTACATTTATCACATAGCATATGATCACATGCCTTAAATTTTTGAAATTTCCTTTCTTTTGATAACTTATTGACAAGCATAGCATTTAGCAGTGAAAATAGGGAGGTTTTTATATTTTTGTCAGCAGAGTAAATCCAACCTAACTGCTTCATAGATTTACTATCATTAGATGTTATGGATAAATTTACAAGTATAAGTAGATTAGACTCCCTAGTTAGGGCTCCACTCTTAAGAAGTTTCCTTCTTAGGTAATGTAGGATTTAGATGTCAGAGTGGTAAAGTTGACTTAGGGTAATTCTCAAATGGACATTTTCTTGTAGTAATTATCTTGTTTGTTAATCTGGAGTTTGTATCTCATAAATGTCAACAGTGACCTTTGCTTGTACTGTTCATTTTTTTTAGATGACAAAATTGAATTTTTCAATCAGAAAAGTATAGATGAGACATTTCTCAGCCAGAACCCACTGCCAGCAAGCATGTTCAGTACTCCAGTGGGGTAGTTGTGATAATTAGTGAGAGACATCCTTTCCCCAAGAAGAATGCCCCATTGCCAACAGGCCTGTTCAGTACCCTGATGGATTTGCCTAGTCATACCACAGACCAGTACCCACTACCAGTAGACCTGTTCAGTATCCCAGCGGGTTAGTCTCTTAAACCCTTTTTCCATTAGAGGCTTCTTGTCCATAGTCACCTATTTCAGTTTTTATTAAAGAGTGCTTTTGCACGGTGACAGGGGAGGCTTGTCTGAAAACCTTTTTACAGGCTGGAATGGTATTGGGTTGGAAGGTGTACTCTCTTATTTTAATGTCTTTAAAGATTTGTCTGAAGGGAAAATAAACTTATGTATGCATATTATTTCTTTAGAGTGATGCAGATGTATAATTTTGTCTGAGTTTGTCCATAAGATAATGACCTAAAGTTACCTTAGGGTACGGATACATCCTCTTCCATAAAAGTTTTCCCAGTGTGCCCATGACAGAGAGTGTTCATATACTCATATGTTACTCTTTAGTAAAGATAATACAATGAATACTATTGAAGTCTAGTTAGGGTGAGATAGTTACTTATAGGCTAATATATTTTTTTATCCCTTTAATCATGCTGAAATAATGGATAAAGGAAACCTCTAGACTTTGAAGTAGATTATGCATGGTTCTTTTAGGAATAATAGGTAAGGATTATGTCTTCTTTGTCAAGCAACAAAACCAAAAGAAATTAAAATACTTCCTTCTAGCCAGCAATAGAAGCAAAAGAAACTAAGAATTATTCCTTTTAGATAGCAACAAAACCAAAAGAAATTAAAGATTCTTCCTTTTAGATAGCAACAAAACCAAAAGAAATTAAAGATACTTCCCTTTAGTCAGCAACAGAACCAAAAGAAATTATTTTTTCATAAGGGCTGCCATTTGATGTTGCATTCGGCTTCTTGATTCCAGCGTAAGTGGTTACTTCATGGCTTCATACTTCGTATTAATTGTCATAATATTTTGAAATATGCATAGGATTCCTTTGTCAATTAGGTGATGTGTCCTAATAGTATCGTATAAGTACCAAACTTCTGGTACCAAACTTTGGGTACCAAACTTCTGGTACTGGACCAGCACAGGACTGTTGGTACTGGACCAGAATAGAGTATTGTTGATGCCTACAAACTGATGTTTAGCAAGTTAATGAAGGATCAAATAAACTATAGAAATCTACTTACAAAGATAAAAAGCGAAAGTAAAACAAAAGGAGGTAAGAATCCATTGTTACCTTCAGCTTATTAGCAAAACACAATCGACACATATGTATAAAAGTTTTTAAAAGTAAACCAATCAATCAACGTGGATTAGTAGGAAGGTCTCCTTCATTAATAATCATGATGCAGGAGCATTGCCAACATCAAGCGAGCCAACGCGGAAGCAAAAGACAGCTGGACAAGCGACAGCGAAAATTTTGAAATTCCTTGAAGTTGAGGTGCCATCTTAAATGAAGCCATTAAGAAGAAGCGCACTTGTATAATGTAAATGGACCTTGAGTGATTTTCTCTCGTACTTAGTAGGTAGAAGGCATTTAAAGTAGTTAATGCAAGTAGATAGAATTTAATTCTAGATTAGACAGTTTTAGAGTGCAAGAGGGAAACGGGATATAGAAACCCTCCTTGTTTATTGTAACATATAGAAGAAGCATTGTTGGGAAGAGCATGCAAAGAGCTGTGTAAGAACACCCATGTACAAATATTTGGATTAATAGAAAGAGTTTGATTCAAATTCATGGTTTTGTGTTTGTTCTCTGTGTATTGTTGGTGAATGATATGCTCATGAATGTTTGATTCCTATTATACATTTGCTTTATATGTTGTGTATATGATTTCATTTTTGAACTTGAAGTCTGAAAGGAAGTAGGAATGAGTTTCAATTGTTTCTTTATCTGAGCAAGGGTTCCTGCAAGGAGTGCAGTCAAATTATCTGCAAGGAGTGCGTTGACAAATGGTTCAGATAGGGTAGCTTTTGTTTTCAATTCTACAAAGGTGCAGTGGGGTACAGGAGCCGTACAAGGAGTGTGCAAGCTGAGTGAAGTCTCAGGGTTGTAGACCTGAGTGAAGAATTGAGAGACTGCCGCTGCAGGTGTGCGCAGGGTCGAAGGAAATTCAACACTTGGAAGTGTCTGAAGGTTTCCGCAAGGAGTGCACGCAAGAGTCTTCTCTAAGACTCTGAGTTATAAGAAATATTAGGAAGGATAAAGCCTTATAACTACTGAAAGGGTTGCACAAAAGTTGCACTTGGAAGAATTAAGAAGGCGTCGCCAGTTTGCGCCACAGGTGGACGAGTTCCATGGAGAGAAACACCTTGATTAGTTGGGCAGAGGTTCTCAGAGTAAGATGGACGATTGGAACTCTCTGAGGATAATTCACAAATTTTTGTGAGTCGTTGGATCTTGCGGAGGAACAGGGGAGATACGGTGAAGTATTCCCTAAGGTTTCTAAGCTTAGGAGGAGTAGGATCGTAGATCCGAGTCACAAGGACCGTCGGATTTAAATGTGGAATTCCATATCGGGGGTTCATAGGTTGAAGTCTCGTGAACATTGCAACAAGAATAGCAAAATCACGAAACTCGATATCCCAAAAGACAAGGGGATTTGTGAGGGTCACGAAGGAGTCAACGAGTGGACAGTTGGCACGCTATTTCAGAGTTTCATGGGGTGAAGTCCCGAACTCATTTCATCAGGATTCACGATATTGTGAAGTCCAAAGTCCCGACAGAGGTGATGTGGCATTGAAAAGTCAAAACTCACAAGTGTGTCGGAGTTTTGGCATATCGGGATTTCGGAGTCAAGAAAACAAGTTTCTTGACATCATGATCGCCAAAATCGTGATAGGAAAAATCCTAAAAAGGAAAGAGGAGGGTTAGCATTGACTGTTTCAGGTTTCAAGGATTCAAGAGACCAATGCTTGACCACTAGATTCACGAAGTTTTGAAATCCGATCTCCCAAGTGTATAGAGGGGATCCCGTGAGACTTTGTTGTGGGTGCAGATTTCCCGATAGGGGAATAGAAGAGATGTTTAGAGTTCTTCGAGCCATGGTAAAATAAAGATCTTGTGTCGACGTGGACCTTCTGACCTGCGGATTGTGAAGGGAGCACACATTGGTGTCATATGGTATCAGAGCACAGAAAGGATCTTTTCGTTCTGTAGCAGAGAAGAAAAAGAATTCACCATGCCGCCAAAGGGATAGGCAAACACCCGATCCACCAGAGGATAGGGAAATTTCGTGAAGAAGAAGCAGGCAGATGATAGATCCAGCCATGGAAAGAGAAATGCGTGATCTACAAGCCAGACTCTAAGACATGGAGACAACGCAAAGATGCACAGTCAGTGCTGGGGATATTAGTGATTCCGAAAGTGAGGTTGAGGCTGAAAATGAAGAAGAAGTTGCAGCTGAAGATGCATCAAACGAGCATTTGATCAGAGCTATTGCAAGAATGGGTGCAAGGGAGAAAATGGACATTCCAGTTTATGAGGGAAATTTGGATGTAGAGGAGCTTCTAGACTGGATTAGAGCTCTAGACACATACTTTGACTATGAAGATGTCAAGGAGGACAAGAAAGTCAAGCATGCTGTCACAAGATTGAAAGGACATGCAACATTGTGGTGGGATGAACTACAAGTTGATAGACGCTGCAAGGGAAAGAAGAAGATCAAAAGTTGGGACAGAATGATCACGAAGATGAAGGTGAAATTCATCCCTAGAGACTACCAAATTACTTTGTTCAGGAGGATGCAGAACCTGAGACAGAAGCTGATGACAGTGAAAGAATACACTGAAGAATTCTACAAGCTGAACATCAGAGTAGGTCATCGGGAGAGCGATGATGAAAAAGTTGCCAGATACATGAATGGCCTGAGATATCATATCCAGGATGAGACGAACATGGTAACCATCCGAATAGTGGAAGATGCTTATCAAATGGCTCTGAAAGCAGAAGAGAAGCTGAGCCGAAAGAAGGGTCAGAGAGGCCGAGGAAAGAGTCATCCCAGAGGCAAATCAGTTGCCCAGGACAAATATCAGAAGCCTAAAGAGGACTGGAATGAACCTCAAACTCGAACTGAGAGAGGTGGAACCTCACAGAGAGGGCAGCATACTGAGCAGAGAGGAGATTATGCTGACAATAACACTTTTCCTCGTACTAGAGGTAGAGGAAGAGGAAGAGGTGGAGTAATAACATGTTTCACATGTGGAAAGAATGGGCACAAGTCTTACGAGTGTCCATATAAAAAGAAGGAGAGTGGAGAAACTCACATCACCGAAGCACAGAGGCAGGATGTTGAGGCAGAAGACGCTGAAGGTGAAAGATCGATGATGATGCGAAAAGCTCTTTTGACACCCGAGAAGGAGGTGGAGAGTTCAGTCCAAAGGACCAGACTTTTTCAGACTGCTTGCAAGACCAAGGATAGGGTATGCAAGGTCATTGTAGATAGTGGTAGCACGGATAATCTTGTTTCGACAAAGATGGTAGAAAAGTTGGAGCTGGAGACGATTGATCATCCAAGCCCATACAGATTTTCGTGGCTACAAAAAGGACATCAGGTAACTATCACTAAACAATGTTTAGTTGAATTTAAGATAGAAGGATATAATGATAAGATACTCTGTGATGTCATTCCCATGGATGTTTTTCATCTATTGCTGGGTAGACCATGGCAATATGACAAGAATGTGATTCATGATGGGAGAATGAACACATACACCCTAGAGAAGAATGGGAGGACACACATGTTGCTTCCAATCAAGGATAAGGAGGTGAAACCTGAGGTAAGAAACACTGTACTTCTCATGAGTGGGAAGGAACTTCTTACAGAGGTCAAGAAGAAGGAGGATCCACAGTTCATCGTGGTTAGGAAACCGAAGATTGTTTTGACCAGCACAAGGGTGGATAATTTACCAGAAGAAATTCAGGAACTGCTGGAAGAGTTCACTGACATAGTAGTGGACGAACTACCTCTTTCGTTGCCACCGATTAGAAGTGTGAGTCATCATATTGATCTCATGCCAGGAGCCAGTTTTCCAAACAAAGATGTGTACAAATTGACACCGCAAGAGAATGAAGAGGTCAAAAGGCAAGTCCGGGAGTTGTTGGACAAAGGTTTAGTCAGGGAAAGCTTGAGTCCATGTTCTGTTCCAAGAGTACTCAGTTCGAAGAAAGATGGAGGCTGGAGGATGTGTACTGACTCAAGGGCGATTAATAATATAACCATCAAGTACAGATTTCCATTGCTGAGGATGGATGATCTGATGGATTGCTTGAGTGGAGAAAATTATTTTTCAAAGATTGATTTGAAAAGCGGTTATCATCAAATCCACATGAGAGAAGGTGATGAATGGAAGACAACATTCAAAACCAATGAAGGGTTGTATGAATGGCTTTTTATGCCATTTGGCTTAACAAATGCACTGAGTACCTTTATGAGGTTGATGAACGAAGTCCTGAAGGAGTTCATCGAGAAATTTGTCATTGTGTATTTGGATGACATACTGGTTTACAGTAAAACAGTGGCAGAGCATTTGAAGCATTTGGCTACAGTAATGCAGAGGTTACAGCAGGTGAAGTTGTTGATAAACATGAAAAAGTACTCATTCATGAAGACAGAGCTCATTTACTTGGGGTTTGTTATTTCTACAGATGAGTTGAGGATGGATCCAGATAAGGTGGAGGTAATCAAGAATTGGCCATCACCGAGGAATATCTTTGAGGTGAGAAGTTTTCACGGATTAGCTAGTTTCTACCGAAAGTTCATCAGGAATTTCAGTGGAATTAGTGTAGCGATGATGGATACAGTGAAGAAAATATAAAAATCTTTTCATTGGACAGAAGAAGCTGAGAAAAGTTTCAACCTATTGAAAAGGAAGATCACAGAACAACCAGTTTTGGTGTTGCCAGATTTCCAGAAGACATTTCAAGTGAAATGTGATGCAAGCAGATTTGTAATTGGGGCAGTCTTGAATCAGGAAGACAGGCCGATAGCATACTTCAGCGAGAAGCTGAATGAAGAAAAAGTGAAATACTCCACATATGACAAGGATTTTTATGCTATCATACATTCATTAAAGAAATGGAGGCATTACTTGATCCCGAAAGAGTTTGTCTTATACAGTGATAATCATACATTGCAGTTTGTGACTCAACAGGAAAAGTTGAATCAGAGACATGTTAAATGGGTTGAGTACATGCAGAATTTTACTTTTGTGATTAAACATATTTCAGGTACTACTAACAAAGTTGTTGATGCTTTGAGCAGGAAGTGTTTTCTATTGCAGGAGTTCAAAGTCAAAACGTTGGGTTTTGATGATCTCAGGGACATGTATGCAGATGATCAGGATTTTAAAGAGGCATATGAAGTAGCTGAGAATCCAATTCTCAGAGATAGAAGCCAATGGACAGAATACATGATCCAAGAAGGATTACTGTTTAGGGGTAATCAGCTGTGTATTCTGAAATGCTCCATGAGGGAGAATTTTCTGAAGGAGAAACATAGTGGAGGATTGGCAGGGCACTTTGGTCACGACAAGACATTCACAAAATTGAATGAGTCATATTTTTGGTTAGGAATGTGAGCAGACGTCAAGAGATTTGTGGACAAATGCATAATTTTCCATCATTCGAAGGGAAGGAAGCAGAATGCGGGATTTTATCAACCATTGCCCATACCAAAAAGGATGTGGGAAGCAATTAGCATGGATTTTGTATTGGGTTTGCCAAGAACACAAATAGGTTTTGATTCAATCTTTGTGGTGGTGGATAGATTTTTCAAGATGGAACACTTCATTCCATGTCAGAAAACCAATGACACAACTCACATTTCGAACCTATTTTTCAAAGAGGTCATTCGACTTCATGGTTTTCTAAGGAGTATAGTTTTGGATCGAGACACTAAATTCATAGAACATTTTTGGAGGAACTTATGGAAGAAGCTGGGGACTAACTTGTCATTTGGTTTGTCTTATCATCCTCAGATGGATGGGCAGACAGAAGTGGTGAAAAGAAGTCTGGGAGACTTGCTGAGAAGCTTGGTGATAGAACACCATAGCTAGTGGGACAACATATTACCACAGGCAGAGTTTTCTTATAATGACTCAGTTAACATAAGCACAGGGAAAAGTCCAATTCAGGTGTCTATGGCATGCAACCAAGAGGAATTTCTGAGCTGAGGGATTCAGAACAGACTACGACTAGGAGCGCTAGTGCAGAAGATTTCACAGAGGCGATGAAGGAACTTCACAGCCAGGTGAAGGAGCGATTGCAGAATTCAAGCCATGAATACACGTGTAAAGTCGATAAACATAGAAGACAACTTCATTTTGAGGTTGGTGACATGATTTTGGCACATTTAAGGAAGTAAAGGTTCCCGAGAGGAACATATAATAAGCTGAAGATGAAGAAAATCGGGCCATGTAAGGTCTTGAAGAAATTTTGGGCGAATGCTTATGAGATTGAATTACTCGATGGGATCGGAATTTCTCCAATATTCAATATCTCAGATTTGTACCCATATAAAGCTGAGGAAACAAGGAAAAGAGATGAGCAGCCGATGATCCAGTGGACAAAGCAGATGCTAGTGGCAGAAAAGCCGTAGATGAAGCGCATACTGGATAGAAGAGTAAGCAAGAAGACCAGGTGAAAATAATATTTTTAATATTTAATCAGATGGAAGGGCCATCCAGTTGAAGATGCCAGCTGGGAGACTGAAGTGGAGATCCAAAAGCATGGACAGATTGTGCATGAACTCATGGATAGGAGCCCATGAAATTTTTCAAGCCAGTGAGTATGACGCAGGAGCATCGCCAACATCAAGCGAGCCAGCGCAGAAGAAAATGACAGCTGGACAAGCGACAGCGAAAATTTTGAAATTCCTTGAAGTTGATGCACCATCTTAAATGAAGCCATTAAGAAGAAGCACACTTGTATAATGTAAATGGACCTTGAGCGATTTGCTCTCATCCTTAGTAGGTAGAAGGCATTTAAAGTAGTTAATGCAAGTAGATAGAAATTAATTCTAGATTAGACAGTTTTAGAGTGCAAGAGGGAAATGGGATATAGACACCCTCCTTGTGTATTGTAACATATAGAAGAAGCATTGTTGGGAAGAGAATGCAGAGAGCTGTGTAAGAACACCCATGTATAGATATTTGGATTAATAGAAAGAGTTTGATTCAAATTCATGGTTTAGTTTTTGTTCTCAGTGTATTGTTGGTGAATGATATGCTCATGAATGTTTGCTTCCTGTTATACATTTGCTTTATATGTTGTGCATATGATTTCATGTTTGAACTTGAAGTCTGAAAGGAAGTAGGAATGAGTTTCAATTGTTTCTCTATCTGAGCAAGGGTTCCTGCAAGGAGTGCAGTCGAATTGTCTGCAAGGAGTGCGTTGACAAAGGGTTCAGATAGGGTAGCTTTTGTTTTCAATTCTACAAAGGTGCAGTGGGGCACAGGAGCCATGCAAGGAGTGTGCAGGCCGAGTGAAGTCTCAGGGTTGTGGACCTGAGTGAAGCATTGAGAGACTGCTGCTGCAGGTGTGCGTAGGGTCAAAGGAAATTCAGCACTTGGAAGTGTCTGAAGGTTTCCGCAAGGAGTGCGCGCAAGAGTCTTCTCTAAGACTCGAAGTTATAAGAAAGCTCAAGAAGGATAAAGCCTTATAGCTATTGAAAAGGTTGAACATAAGTTTCACTTGGAAGAATTAAGAATGTGTCGCCAGTTTGCACCATAGGTGGACGATTTCTGCGGAGAGAAGCACCTTGGTCAGTTGAGCAGAGGGTCTCAGAGTAATATGGACAGTCGAAATTCTCTGAGGAGAATTCACGAATTTTCTTGAGTCGTCGGATCTCATGGAGGAACAGGGGAGATACGACAAAGTAGTCCCTAAGGGTTCTAAGCTCAGGAGGAGTAGGACCGTAGATCGGAGTCACAAGGACCGTCGGATTTACATGTGGAATTCCATATCGGGGGTTCATAGGTTGAAGTCCCGTGAACATTGCAACGAAAATCATGAAATGTGATATCCCAAAAGACAAGGGGATTTGTGGGGGCCACGGAGGAGTCAGCGAGTGGACAGGTGGCATGCTATTTAGGAGTTTCGTGGGGTGAAGTTCCAAACTCATTGCATCAGGATTCACGATATTGCAAAGTCCGAAGTCCCGACAGAGGTGACATGATGTTGAAAAGTAAAAACTCACGAGTGTGTCAGAGTTTCGGCATATTGGGATTCGGGAGTTGAGGAAACAAGTTTCTTGAAATCACGATCGCTGAAATTGCGATAGGAAAAATACCGAAAATGAAAGAGGAGGGTCAGCGTTGATTGTTTTGGGTTTCAGGGATTCAAGAGACCAACGCTTGACCACTAGATTCGCGAAGTTGCGAAATCCGATCTCCCAAGTGTATAGAGGGGATCCCGTGAGAGTTTGTTGTGGGTGAAGATTTCCCGATAGGGGAATAGAAGAGTTGTTTAGAGTTCTTCGAGCTATGGTAAAAGAAATATCCTATGTCGATGTCGACCTTCAAACGTGTGGATTGTGAAGGGAGTGCGTGTTGGCATCATTTGGTATCAAGGCACAGAAAGGTTCTTTGCTTTCTGTAGCAGAGAAGAAAAAGAATTCACCATGCTGCCAAGGAAAAGGGATAGGAAAACACCCAATCCACCAAAGGATAGTGAAATGTCGTGAAGAAGAGGCAGGCAGATGACAAATCTAGCCATGGAAAGAGAAATACATGATCTACAAGCCAGACTCGAAGACATGGAGACAACTCAAAGATGCACAGTCAGTGCTGGGGATCTTAGTGATTCTGAAAGTGAGGTTGACACTGAACATGAAGAAGAAGTTGCAGCTAAAGATGCATCAAACGAGTTTTTGATCAGAGATATTGCAAGAATGGGTGCAAGGGAGAAAATGGACATTCCAGTTTATGAGGGAAATCTGGATGTAGAGGAGCTTCTAGACTGGATTAGAGATCTAGACACATACTTTGACTATGAAGATGTCGAGGAGTACAAGAAAGTCAAGCATGCTGTCACAAGATTGAAAGGACATGCAACATTGTGGTGGGATGAACTACAAGCTGACAGACGCTGCAAGGGAAAGTAGAAGATCAAAAGCTACGACAGAATGATCGTGAATATGAAGGCGAAATTCATCCCTAGAGACTACCAAATTACTCTGTTCAGGAGGATGCGGAACCTAAGACAGAAGCTGATGATTGTGAAAGAATACACTGAATAATTCTACAAGTTGAACATCAGAGTAGGTCATTGGGAGAGCGATGATGAAAAAGTTGCCAAA
>JASDQU011101735.1:11389-22418 GCA_032191745.1 Picea mariana
TAATTTTACAACTACCCTTTCCACTTCTATTAACAAGTTCTCTTTCGAGGTGTCCTATAAAAAGAATAATAGAACGACCAACCCTTGGTATGATAAAGAATGTAAAATTGTTTGGAAATCCATTAGGGATGCTTCTAATGAGTCCTTAAAACTCAATAAGATCAATACATACAAACACCTAATTAAAAGGAAAAAAAGATACTATATCAATAAAAGGCAAGAACAACTTTCACAACTATATAAGTTGGATCCTAAGAAGTTTTGGAGCCAAATTTTAAAATGCAATACTAAAGAAAATAATAGGCTTCCCTTAAGGGACTGGAATTCCTACCTTAAAAGTCTTTACAAGTTCCCTAATGCCATGGACACCATTCCTATTGTCCCTACAAAGGAATATTTTTTTTCTTTAGATGACATAGAGTTCGGGGTTAAGCAACTTGCAAATGGAAAAGCTAAGGACATTGAAGGCTACAAAGATGGAATTTTTAAAATCAGAGGGCCAATCGTTATCCCTCACACACACAAGCTCTTTAATTTAGTAGTCAAGCAAGGCTTCCCTAAATCCTGGACACAAAGCCTCATTGTTCCTATTTTTAAAAATGGGGATAGAAACATTCCCTATAATTATAGGACCACTATGATTAGCTCGATTTTAGCCAAGCTTTATGAAATTATTTTGGAAAAGAAGATTAGCCTTTGGCTAGACAGTCATAGTAAAAGAGCTAAAGGCCAGGTTGAGTTTAGGAGATATCATTCAACCGTGGACCATCTTGTTACCTTTAGGATCATTGCAGAGGAGTTTCGCAATACTAAAACCAATCTCTATTGTTGTTTTGTTGACTTTAGGAAAGATTTTGACATGGTTCCTTGGAAAAACCTTTGGAATAGGTTGGAAGAGCTAAAAGTTCCCTTTCGAGTTGAGGGATGCTACAATAAGGATGTATGAGAACGTTATTGCTAAGTTTAAAAACACTTAGGGTTGGTCAAAAGAGATTAACTTCAATATCAGAGTCAAACAAGGTTGTCCCTTGTCCCCTACCCTTTTTGGCATATGCGTTGACAAGTTAGAAGATTGCTTGGGAAAAGTAGGTTGTGTCAGCCCTACTCTCACTGGTATAGTCATCAATCTTCTTCTTTATGCCGATGATATCATTCTTATGGCAAGGAGTCCCCATGATCTTCAAACCCAACTAAGAATCCTCAAGGATTTTTGCTCCAATATGGGTATGACTATTAATATTGATAAGACTAAGGTCATGATTGTTAAATCCAATAAGATCCCTTATGATACCTTCGTATATGACAACAACAACTTGGAGGAAGTGACTTCATACAAATATCTTGGAATTTATATTCACCACAAGCTCAATTGGAATTATAGCATTGAGAAAAGGATTATTGGGGGATGGAAAGCTTATTATGGGCTTGAAAAAAATTGTAAATCAGCTGATCTTTGGAGTTGGGATAAGAAGAAACTCCTCTTTGAGACTCTTATTACACCTGTTATTCTTTATGGATGTGAATTTTTGGGCTGTAGTATCTCTCATGAATCTTGGAGAAAGATAGAGAAAATACAAAAGAATTTTATAACATATAAACTCAAAATTGAAGGAAATACACCCTATCCCATCTTCCTCTTAGAAACAAGCCTCTCTCCCATTGAGATCATGGCTATGACTAGATACCTAATGTATAAGAACAAGTTGAACAAAATGGAAGACAAGAGGCTTCCTAAATTTTCTTCAAAATCGAGTCATAACCACCATCGACTCAAGTGAGGATGGCATAAATATTCCCGGTCTTGGATAAACTATTGGGGAATCATGGAAGACACCATGTTGCAAAATAAAGATACTATTAAAAAAAAACGTCAAATCAAAATTTAAGGAGAAAATGTGGTGTGATAGAGAGTTACAGGAAAAAAGAAAATTAAGGTATTATAAATATGTAATCAACCCTAATCTAGAAGATCAAAATTATCTATCTTTTTTGCCAAGTGTAAAGAAAAAAATAAGCATTGCTAGGATACAAACAAATTATCATGAGCTCCATAGTGAAACTAAGCATTGGTCAATTCCTAAAATGCCATGGGATGAAAGAGTATGTAACCTTTGTGACATTAAGAAGGTTGAATATGAAAATCACTTTCTCTTAGATTGTCCAGCCTATACCCATATTAGATCTCATTTTCAAAATATTTTTCACACTACCAACCTTCCTAACCTCTTAACTCAACAAAAGTATGGTGATTTTGGAAAGCTTCTCTTAATGCTTTTCGAGCACAAAAACACAATTCTAAAGAATCACAAGTAATCACTTACCCTCTTAAGGTCTGATAGACCAATTCGGTCTTAGTTGATGCTAATCATCATCATCATCATCATATATATACATATATAATAACTTTATATGTATTTTTTAATTTTAAGAATGTTTATATTTGTAGTTTTTTTAAGATTTTTTTCATAAATATTTTTATTGAAATTTTATGTTTGGAATTTTGTTTTATGTTTTTTTAAATTTTTTTGTTTTTAAGTAATTTTAAGGTTTATTTTTGGTATTTTTTATTTTATTTTATTTTGTATTAAATTTTTTAATTTAGGTGTTGTATTTTTTTTTTTAAGTAAAAAGGAAAACCCTATTATATTATCATTGCCGAGTTACAGAGTCTGTTTACGATGCCAACTGTCCCGCCTAAGCAGGAAACCGAGACAGCTAGGCATTCTATGCCATTTGTTTCCAAGCAAACAAAACTATCATAGTGCAGCCCTGCCCAAAGGAAACCAAGATGCCTAGCCATTAAGTTCAGTCTGTGTACTGAAAATCTAGTTACAACATAACTAAGATCTAACTGGGCAAAAGACTGGTTCGGAAACAAAAAAAGATTGCTAACTAAGAACATCACTGAACCTTTTAGCCGGTCGGCTCGTCCTCGTCCCCGTGCCTTCGCCATCCTGCTAAAAATGCATAAGCTTGCGCGCACGTAGGGCATTGCCTTTTCGGGTCGATTCGATGGTCGATTCGAGCGATGCGAAATATTTGATAATCCAACAGGCTTCGCATATCAAAGATTAGAGCTAGGTACCCCCGATTGGTGTAAGGATGCTGGTCCTGCCAAATGCCGTCAGCAGAGGCTAAGGGAATTGGCCCCGTTGCTCATTCGCTTGCATGTGCTTCACTGTCTTGATGTGCCGACCGGTTGAATAGCTGAGTCACCTCCTCCATAGGTGCACCAGTGGGTGAGTCGGTTCTTCCTTTTGCACAGGACGGGGTCTCTTCTTCAACATGGCAGGTGGTGAATTCCTCTGTCGGGCGAGTTGCACTGGAGCCAAGCGGTTTGCCTGAAGGTGAAATCTTATCATCGGTGCCAAAATCAGTGGGAGGATTCCAATTGTCCGAGACTATGAATAGAGGGAGCTTTGGATAGCTTTGCATGGCATCGTCCAGGGTGATCTCTTCCATGTATGCCATTGGAGGCGTTTGAGGTTTCCTTTGTCTTCGCAAGGATGCCATGGCCAACGCCTGCTCGAATTTTTTCTGCCTCTGCCATCGAGATTCGGCTGTGTACCAAGTTGCACCCCTACATGGCTTTCCTTATGCTCTGGGCATAATGAAGAACCTGGAGATGTCCAAGGTTCCCTGCGGGTGGATGGCTCTGCTCCAAAGCTCCAGTGGGTCTCTGAAATTTGGCTTCATGAAATTCAAATCTGCATTTGACTCTGCAGTAAGCGAATGCCACTCAATACTGTCGAGTCGGGTGATAAGGAGGAGGATGACGGCGACCACCATGGCCATTAAGGATAGCTTCCAAGTGCTCTGGTGTGCTGTACCGGTCACTTGCACGAAGGGCCTTATCTCCTGGATAATGTTGCACGGATTCATGCTCGTTTAATTGCTAAGGGGACGGTCGCCGGTGGTTGTATTAATGGTGCATCCCGATGTTATCCCACATGGCTCAGCTCTACGATGCGGCACCCCATCCGGGGGTTGTAGATCGTTGGTGGCTAAGGTTTGGCACCAAGCTGAGATGTTTGAGTCTTTCGAGGTGTGGGCCTCCCAACAGAAGTGTTCGGTTCCCATTTTGACTCCTTCGTTTGCCAGGCAATCAACTACCCTGTTTGCATCTCATTTCACGTGGGAGGGTATGATGCTGAGATTGGGTCGGAGGAGGCTGCTAAAATCCTCTAGCAACCTAGAGATTCACCAACTGGGTGAGATTTTTGAAGGATTGCCTCCATGGAGAATCTTGGTGATGAGCTGAATAAAAATTTGTGAGTCCCCCTCCAAAATAATCTTGTGATGGTGTCTATCGATAGTTGTTTGGAGACCCTGCAATAACCCTGTTAGCTCTACCGCATTGTTGGTTGTTTCCCATAGGAATCCTGCAACGAGACATAGGATCTTTCCATTGGAATTCCTGAGTACTGCTCCATATCCCGCTGGTCCCGGGTTTCCTTTGGAAGCCCCATCGAATTTTATCTTTATGAAATTAGCTGGAGGGGGGGTCCAGATGGTTGGACTGGTTTGTTGGAGCTTTTGTGTCCTTGGTGCTAGTTGATTGATTAGAATGGGCTACTAGCTTTGAAGAATGCAATGTTCCTCTGGGTTGTAGTGAAGGTCCTCAATTTTCCAGGATTTACTTTTGATAATTTCTTTGATTAGTGAGATTATTTTCTCCCAGGTAGTGTCTGGCATGGAAGCTTTGGAGTGGAAGATTCTTTTGTTCCGTTCCTTCCAGATTTGCCAGAGAATGAATCCTGGTAGGAGCTGCCAGATGTAATTTAGAAGGGGATTGTTGTAGGTGATAGAGTCTCAGTTCTCAATTGTGTCATTGATGCTGCTACAATGTTGGTTGGATCTACGCATTATTTGCGCTCCTTGGTCCCAAATTTGCTGGCTGAAGTGGCAGCCATTGAAGAGATGTTCTTTGGTTTCCTCTTGCTGGTGGCAGAGGATGAAAAAGGATGGCCCAATGAAGCCTCTTTTTCTAAGGTTGTCCCAAGTTAGGGTTTGGTTGTGTACCACAAGCCATAGGAAGGTGGAAACCTTGGGCCAAAGAGCAGGGTTCCATACTTTGTTCCATATGGTCTCCTTGTTTTCATCCTGGTGATTACCCTGTACGAAGTAAGCTTCCTTTATTGAGAAAGTTCCAGCTGTGGAATACCCCCATCTGAGGATGTCTGGCCCTTCTCTATTGGGTATTTTCCGGTGGTTAGCATGGAATTGCCAGTTCTGCAGATTGAGATTCTCTGGGACTCCGAGATCCTGATTAGAGGTTTTCCAATGGCGCCATTGATGTCGTTGTTCCTCAGGTTTCCAGAGGTCCTTCACCCTTAGGGTGGTATCTTGGTTAAGGGTTCGTTTGAGATTGTTTAACTCCTCCAGTTCTTCCAGGGGTTTGAATTGCTGCCACGAGTCTTGCCAGAACATGGCATTTTCTCCTTTTCGAACTTCCCAGAAGGCATGATTTTGAACCAGCGTGCGATTTTTCCAGGCTGTGTTCTAGATGTTGGAGCCCTAAAGTCGGTCATTGGGTCTAATTAGTTGATTATCTGGTGTGAGGGGGGCGTACTTCTGCTTCCACATTTGTGCCCAGGCGGCTGTTGGGGTTTTTAACCATCTCCACCGGATTTTGGCTCTCATTACTTGATTGAGTTTCCCTGAATCATGAAGTCCTAATCCTCCTAGGATTTTTGGTGTACAGAGTCTGTCCCAGCTTACTAGTGCCCATTTCTTGTTAGGTTTATGACCATGCTAGAGGAAGTTTCGCTGGAGGTTCCTGATGGATTTGATAACCTGTTTAGGAGCTGCAAGGGCGGTGAAGAGGTAAGCAGGTAGGGCTTGTAAGATGGACTTGAGGAGGACCAGCCTAGAAGCAATGTTAAGGGGTCTGAAGGTCCAGTTGCTTAGTCTGTTAGAGATGGAAAGGAGAGGGTTGTCCCAGGAAATGGATCTAGCTACCACTCCCATGAGAGGAATGCCTAAGTAATTGGATAGAAGGGAGCTCTTGGGTATTCCTAGAAGTCTGGAAATGTGGAGTTGTACAGAAGGGTGTTAAAAAAATAAAGTTTGGACTTGTCTAAGTTGAGAGACATGCCTGAAGCTTCAGTGAAATCAGAGAGGATAGAGTTGAGCTTGTTGGCCTCCCGGACCGTTGGGGAGTTCAGAAGGAGGGTATCATCAACAAATTGACTGTGAGAGGGCACTGGCTGGATGTTGTGCAGGGGCAGGCCTTTGAGAGAGCTGTCTGTGACTGTCACCTTGATGTAACATCCCAGGCCTTCCGCCATAAGTACAAACAAGAAGGGCGATAGGGGGTCCCCTTGTATGATACCTCTGGAAGGTGAAAAGGGACGGGACAGAACCCCATTCACTAGAATAGAGAAGAAGGATGAAGAGGTGAGATTTAAGATCTAGTTCACCTAATGCTGATCAAATCCAAAAGACTCTAAGACAGCTCGAAGGTACTACCAGCTGGCTTTGTCGAATTCTTTTGAAAGGTCAAGTTTGATTAGCATACCTGGGGTCCTTGATGTCTTGAGGGAGTGGATGACCTCGTGAGCCAAGATGACGCTATCCATGATTTGTCTTCCTTCTACGTACCCTACTTGTTCCTTGGATATGACATGGGTCAGTATAGGTTTGAGTCGATTGGCCACCACCTTCATTATGATTTTGTAGATAACATTGCAGAGGGTGATGGGTCTGAAATTTTTAGGGTTTGTGACCCGTTCTTCTTTCAGAATGAGGGTGAGAAAGGTGGCATTGAGAGCCGGTAGGACTAGGCCTGATGCTCTCGATTCCTCTACTACCTCCCAAACTTCTTCCCTGACCAGGTCCCAACAGTGGTAGAAAAAATCAGTGGTGAACCCATCCGGGCCGGGGGATTTTCCTGGAGGCATAGCTTTTACTGCTTGATCAACTTCCTCTTGGTTGATGGGTCGTGTTAGGGTGGCATTTTGTTCTGAAGTTACCAGGGAGGGTATGTGTCTGGTGACTCTTTGGATGGTTGTCGTTCTGTCCTCCCTGGTTTCCGTTAGAAGGTCCTGGTAGTAGTTGATCAACTCTACCTCTATTTGAGAGTGTTCTCTGTCTATATTGCCCTGGCTATCCTCTAAGTGGGTGATTCTGTTGATGTGGCGATGGTGCACCATAGCTCTATGGAAGAATTTTGTGTTCTTTTCCCCTTCCTTGAGCCATTGTACTCTGGATTTTTGTTTCCATAAAATTTCCTCTTTCCTTCTTCTCTATTCTAAATGCGCTTGGAGCTTCTCCTCCTCTTTCATTAGTTCAGTGGTCTAGGATCCTGAAATGAAAATATTTTGTATCTCCACCAACTTGTTCTCTATGTCCTGTATGCTTTGGAGTATGTTTCCAAAGGTGTTCTTATTCCAATGTTTCAGCAGTTGCTTGAAGTTTTTGAGGTGCTGCTGGAATTTATACATGCTGGTGCCATGATCTATTTCCACCTCTGCCCACTAGGATTTTGCTAGCTGATGGAAATTCGGGTGTGAGAGCCAGAATTTTTCAAAATGGAAGGGTTTGTATTTGGGTGTTTCTCCGGTGTCTAAATTAAGAGCAAGAGGCCAGTGATCTGATCCGGATTTTGGGAGAATAAGGCTTTCCAAATAAGAGCCCTCCTCCATTAGTTCCTCAGTTACCAGGAAGTGGTCCAGACGATAAGCAATGTGTTGGTTTCCTGATCTACGATTGGACCAGGTGAAGGTTGTTGGCGTCAGAAGTCACTCCTGGATTTCTTGCAGGGGCAGAGCCCAACGCCCATCAGTTTTATGTCACGATAGTTTTTAATGGGTGATCAAATGGGTAGAGACTCGGGGAGATATCACTCTAACTCAGGGACTGGGTCTGGTATGTAAGGAACAAAGGAGGTCTTGATCTAACTTCAGTCAGTAGGTTGATTTAAAGATGAGCAGGTTGAAGACTTAGTGAGAGGAGTGAACAAACTACCTCAGGAAACAGACCTTTCAGTAGTTTGTAGAAGAAAAACTCTAAATGCAAGATCCTCTTGGTTCAGGGCTTCAAGAAACTGAAAGGGCGACTTGACTGGATCCTCCAATTCCAAGTTTTTCAGTGCTAAGAAAATCACAGAGACCGATTAGAAACAATGCAACTGTTACAGTTATCCAAACTACATCATCCTATAACAGTTACAACTTGACTGGATCCTCCAATTCCAAGCTGCTCTAATATAGTGTAAACAAAGACGTGAAAGAAACTGACATTCATAAGGCAAGAAGTCTCAAAAGTCCACACATAACTAGGAATAACAGTGCTTCATTAAAGATTTACAATCAGGAGCCTTTCTCAACCATTGATGCCTACAAAAATACAAAGACTGAGTCTATATACTTAGAAAATTCGCCTAACAGAGGCATGCTCAGTCATCCAAGGCTTGGTGTCCCTTTAGCCAAATTCAGACATATATTCTTCATCAAACGACACCTTAACTACGCATGACTCCTGCAAGGGGAGGAGTTGAGCCATTAAGTGTCGAGTTAGAGTGTGCAGACCTCTCTGGCTAGTCGAGGACTTGGCATGGCCTCTTTGGAAAAATTGGTACACGGGACCCTCTCAGGCAGACAGCTTGCCAGACCCTCCATACCTTACACTTAATGAATGAGGAGAGGTTTCAACCACCCCTTCTCACCTTCATTTACTCCAAGCGAGAAATAGAATTGAGATCGAATCCGATGGCACCTGGAGATCGTGATGATCCCCTCTGTGACTGAACCCGACGCCTTTGGCCCCTCTTGCACAACTCTTTTTTCTTTCCCAAGTGACCACAGGTTGTGACCCTGCATTTATTCTCAAAGACGCTTTTGGAATTCATGAATAGGAAGGGGATGATCCTTGCTCATCACAGTCGCGATGAGAAAAACACCGAGATGGCTTAATTTGTCGCCACACGTCCCTCTCAGATCTGACGGTCCTGAACTCACTCGGTGATATTGTGGGCCCGGGTCCTGGATGCTCCTGGCACTTCGCGTTTTGGGGATATGAAGGAGCCGCTCCTTGTGCATCGGAGTCGTGATGGGAGAAAAGGCGAGGGGCCTAATCGTGCACCACATGTTCCTTTTGGATGGACGACTGAGACTACTCCGTGATACCGCGGGCTCGACTTTGGGTGCTTTCGACGCTTTCAGGGTTCGGGGTTTCGAGATGTATAACGACATGGAACCTTCACCCTTCTAACTCCCGAATGCCGAAATGCCATCGCGATTAGATCTCGCGCCATGCATCTTTTGGATGGACGGCTGCTATCCTTTCCTGCATGCAACATAGGCGCTATCCATCGCACTAATCTCGCCGCAACTCTGCTAACCACGATTTCCTGACGACCGTCAATCTGCTCCTATGGGTGAATCTGGACCGTCGACAATATAATTTCGCCCGCTTACTTGCTTGGAAGCCTGAAACGAGATTTTTTCGTGCTGCGCTTGGGTGCTTCTTGCGCAACTTACAGACCTGAATACTCTTGTGCCCAAGACAAGAAATGTTACTAACATTAGGCTCCATGGGGGATAGAGTCATCCCTGTGATTCTCTAAGGACTCATTTTGCAGCTCCAGTGCCTTGTTGTTGGGCTATGGGGTCATTTATTTAAAACTTAAAGACAGAAAGACAAACAATATTTACAACTGCGAAAGAGCCATGTGTGGCTCAAGGGAAAAATCTTTTTAGGAAATGCCCATTCACAGGGCCATTGAAAACTTCTTGATCCTTCAAATGTCGTACCCTGTAGGTGTTATTCGAGAATACTTTGGATACTTTAAAAGGCATGATCCACAGGGCTTCGAATTTTCTGTGCTTGCCTTTATCTTGTTTAGGAGCATCCCATTTTAGTACCAGGTCTCCTATCCAAAACTCTTCCTTCTTGGCCTTCTTATCAAAAACCTGCTTGATCCTTTGCTGATGGTCCTGAATTCTGCCCATTACCTGCTCCTTGGCTTGCTGGACCTCCACTAGCTGATGAATTCTTTTGATCATGTCATCAGGCTCTTATTGATGATCCTGGAGGAATTTCGCTACAGGAATGGCTAAATGAGAAGGGAAAACAACCTCTGTTCCATAGACTAATTGGAAAGGAGACACGCCTATAGATCTCTTCGTAGCCACTCGATCGACCCATAGAGAAAATTTCAATCTTGAATGCCAGGCCTTCTTGTTGTCTTCCAACAATATTTTGATGATCCTTATCAGGCTTTTGTTGGAGGACTCCGCTAAACCATTGCCCTGGGGATAGTATGGGGTGGAGTGAATCATTTTGATCCCGAATTTCTCACAGAACTTGGCTAACGGCTTAGCCCTGAAAGAGGCTGCATTATCAGTGACAATCTTACTTGGGCAGCCGAATCTTGTGATGAGGTCTTCCAGGAATCCAATGATTACCTTGTGGGAATCACTCCTAGTGGGGATAGCTTCAATCCACTTGGTGAAGAAATCGGTAGTAGTCAGGATCCATTTGTGCTACCCACTGGAAGCAGTTTGAATTTCTCCAATGAAATCTAGGCCCCATTGCTGGAAAGGTCCTGAAACAACGACAAGATTTAACAACAGAGACTTGATCTGTTATTTTCCTGCAAATCTTTGACATTTGATGCAAGCTCGAACCCTTCTGCAGACATCAGTGAATACGGTGGGCCAGTAGTATCCATCACTGAGGATTTTGTAGGCTGTGGTTTTCCAGAAACGATGCCCTCCACATAGGTTGTCGTGAAATTAGATTATGACCCTTTCAGCCTCTTGCGGATCTACACATTTCAAAAGCAACCCCAAGGGGTCTTTCCAATAAAGAACTTGATCGATAAGGCAGTATCTGACTGCTTTGAGCTTCAGAGCTTTTGCCTTGTTTCTTTGCAGACTGTCTGGAGGCCGCAACTCTTGCATAAAGTATATGACATCCTTATACCAGGGACATCGAGCCAATGGGGGCTCCCTTTGAGGGTATTTTAGACAGCTGACCCTGCTGAATTCCTGAGCATTCATTGATGAAACTTACCCCCAAAGCT
>JASDQU011101736.1:0-15411 GCA_032191745.1 Picea mariana
TGAGAATATTCGCTTCCAAACTTCCAATGATCTTGTATTTTTCTTCTAGTTGTTCTTTGAATGCTTCTTCAATTATTTTATCTTCTTCTATTTGAACCTTCAAATTTGTGAACATTTGTTATAGTTCTTGAGTGTCTTTTTTCCTGTCTAGTTATGCTTGTAGTTTCTTGTTTTTCTTCTTTTCTCTTCTGATAAATTCTATGGCACACATTAATTCCTCTCGGTAGTCAACTTCTGCCTCTTCAATTTCTTCTTTGAATTCTTCATATTCTTCTTTAGAGTCTTCTTTATCAAAGTCTTCTACTGCCATGAATAGAACTCTTTATGTCTCACTATTACTACTTGATCTTCATCTGATGATGAGTTGTATACTTTGGTGCCTAAGCTTTTCTTGAAAACTTTCTTTGTGGTTCTTTTGCCTTCATATGTTTGTTTGCATTTTGAGTAACCTTCATCATTTATCTTTTTCTTATAAGGACATTTTTTAGAAAAATGACCAATACCATCATAATTAAAACAAATTAAAGGAGGCTTACGTCTATACCTACCGTTGGTTCCCTTATTCATTCTTTTAACAAAGTTGGTCACTTCTTCATCATCTTCCGAGACGTCACTATTGTTGCTTTGTTCTTCTTTTTTCCTTACCTTTTGATTTGAATTTTTGGATGCTTTGAAGGTTGCTTCTTTTATATCTGGATTTTCCTATTCAGTTCTCATTTCATATGTTCTGAATATTCCATGTAATTCATCCATGCTTATTGAGTTTAGATCTGATCTTTCTTTTAGTGTTGATATCTTAAGGTCAAATCTCATAGGAAGAGATCTTAGTAATTTTTGAACAATTACATATTCTTTGATTTCTTCTCCCATTCCTATGATTGCATTTACTGTTTCATCAAATCTTAAAAAGTAAGCTGCAATATTCTCATCTTATTTCATCTTAAGTTGTTCGAACTGACCTTAGTGAGTTTGAATCTTTGTTGCTTTGAATTTTGAATCTCCTTCATAAATATTTTGAAGTTTGTCCCAAATCTCTTAAGTGGATTTACAATGTGCAACTTTGGTAAATAATGTTTCACTAAAACCATTTAGAAGTTCATTTTTGGATTTCGAATTATTCTGACTGAGTTTCACTGCTTAGTCATTTGTTGGCGGAATTGATGGTGTTGTGTATCCATCTTCAATTGATTTACAAATTTCAAATCCTTGTTCCTGTATATATGTTTTCATCCTTATGCTCCAAAATGCATACTTTTGTCCAGTGGATTGTGGTATTCCATTTTTATACAATTTGTTTCTCTCCATGATCTACCTTTCAATGGTTAAAATGATTTTTGAAGGTACCTTCTCTGATACCAATTGTTGTATTACTGAGAGGGGGGGTGAATCAGTAATAGATCAATTTAATCCATTTTAACCATATAATCCAAGTGTTATATCAATGTACCATTATCATCCAATAAATGCAGAGTAAATAAGCAATGAACAAATAAAAAATCATACACATACACAGCACACCGGTGTTTTACGTGGAAACCCAAAGCGGGAGAAAACCACGGAATGATTTTTCTTATATGTCTTGAAGAATTACATTCATTGAAGCACCAACTTTCTTTGTTTTTTAGATGCAACTGAAAGGAGGCTCCAACCCCCTTGCTTCTCGGGATACAATCTAAGGGAAGCTCCAACTCCCCTATTCTTTGGCTACAACTAGAAGGAGACTACAATCCCCTATGGTCTTCGAATACAACTGAAAGTTGGCTACAACCACCTTTCTTTTCCCCATCCAACTGCCCTGAAGTAGAAGTAGAATGATGGAACCACGGTCACACTATCACTGTGAGATATATCGCTATAAACTTGTACCAATAAACCTGAACCATGCATCAACCTGTAACTCAATCTGTAATCAACCTGTACCATAAACAAGTTCATCAACAATGCACCAACCTGAACCAAACAACCTGTAATCAATATGTACCATAAAAAAGTGCTTCAACCATGCACCAACCTATACCAAACAACCTGTAATCAATCTGTACCATAAACAAGTGCATCCAACCACGTACCAAGTATGTACGAATAATGTGTCAACTACTCATCAACTATGACTCATCAATATGTACCAACATCATCAATTATACACCTCATGTATGTGCCAACTCATCAACTACTTATCTCAACCATGTACCCAACATGTACTTTAACCAAAATCCCTCATCAATTTCATCATCAAAATATGATTTGTAACTCTGTAATAGAACTGGTGTATATGATCACATACCTGCAAACCTTCCTTAACTTTCACAACAAGAGATTAGCATTTTCATCAAATGTTTCTTTAGTCTCACGTGACTAGTTTGGGATTAGTCAACAACCCTAACTTGAAATAATCATAACTATGTACCTGCAATGAATAAAGATCTGAAAATATTACACAATGTTCTTCAGTTTGTTTTATGAAATTTCTCCAGGTGTCACTACTTGGAACCTCTTAGAAAAGGAGTTATAGCAAAAATGACATACCTTGCTAAATTATGGCTTATTCTAGAGAGAGACCTTGTAGAGCGTGCCCTGCACAGAATATTTTTTGAATCGATCTGAAAATGTTACACAGAATACTAAATAATGTACTCTAACCAACACATTTATTCTTACTAAATTTGGATCCATTATGAAGAAGTTATGATGTTTTTAACTAAAACACATGTTTTAGACTAGTTTCAGGACTAGCCACAAACCCTATTTTCCACGGAGTATAACTCCAAAAATGAAATGACCCACAAGATGGAATTTTTACCATAGATACTTGGATATGTTTTCTCAATTTCCTATCAATTTCATGGTCTGAAACATTCTATAAAAAAATTATTGTGAAAACGGTGAGATGACCTGTAAATAACATACCTTAGAAAGCATCAACAAAAGAATTTATCCTCCCTTGAATTCTGGCCTTCTTTTCTTCACCTTCCCTTTGAAATTTGGCTTAGATATCCTTTGTTTACCTCATTCACCTATATATATATATTCAATATTCTCAAGTTTGATATAAAATGAAAGAGCCTTGCCTCGTATTTATACTCTCCAATTAGCTTCCTTAGAAGCATCTTCTAGGTCACTTTGTCCACTTTCCTTATTTTAGGGTTAAACCACTTCTAATTTCTCCATTAATTTTTTTTTTTTTTTAAATATTTTGTATTCACTTTGAATTATAGTACACTCATCACTTCAATTTATTATTTACCTTCTAAAATCTCTTAAACCACTTTGACTACTTTGACCTTTTTGGGCTTCTAGATGACATATGAGGGTCCTCCAACTTCGTAAGGCCATAACTCTCAAACCGTGAGGAGTTATGTGACGTTATACATACCACCAGAAATGGAATGACATGTAATATCCATTTAGAATATTCTTACCTTCAAACATATCAAAGTCCATACCATTATCGATCAAACAAACTTGGGTCCATTACCCAAACCTGGGTTCTCAAACTTCCCATGGTCATAACTCTCTAACTGTGAAGAGTTATGTGACATTCCACATACCACCATAAATGGAATGACATTTAATATCCATATAGAATAATATTACCTTCAAATATATTAAAATTCATACCATTATACATGAAACAACCTTGGTTCCATTAACCAAACCTTTGTGCTACCGGACTTTCTTCAAGGGTTGACATCAATGACAACCAACCGTAATCAACAATAATATCCAATTGGTAAATGTGGTTAAAAATTACCAATATTTCCCTCAATTGGGTGCCCTAAAGACTATCCAATTAGATGCATTGAAGGTTGGGTAATGTGTTGACTTGGATGCCAACCTACATTTTCTTCCTGCATGGCATTGCCACATTCTCTCAATTCTACTTTCGTTTTTATCATCCTCTCTTTAGCCTTCTCTTAGACTTCATCTTTGTCAATTTGTTGGCAATCATTCCCTATTCCCCATTTTGATCATTGATTGATGCAGATTAATATTTGATTTCACACTTTTTTTTGAATTTTCACAATGACAAAGTAAGAAAGTGCAAGTTGTCTCACATTTCTTGTGTTTTTTCTATTTTCTTTTATGTGGTATTCTTTTTTTTTTCCTTAACAATAATTCTTCAATCAAGACTTTTTGTTTTCTCAACAATACCTTGGTGAGGGTTTAATAAATCCTCGATTGAGTGTAGTGTACCTATGGAGGTACCCAGGTAGGATAAATATAGATAGGTGGCCACATAGTGTGAAAGCAATAATTGTAAGAAGGCTTAGTAAAACGTTCCACCTACTAAAAGGTTCCACCTACTAAAAGGTTCCTTCACTAGAAAGTTCCTAGGAGGTTAAATAGAACTATATAAAGAAATAGAAGCAATGTAATGAGATGTATTGTGAAGTATATTGCAATGGTATCAATCATTTCTTGTGGAGTGATTTTCTTCCTTTTAATGATGTTATCTTACCTCAAGAGTTTTCTTTACACTCTTGTGTTCATTCCTTTGTTATCTATAGGGTGGATCTTTTATGTTCACACTGATGTCTATTTTATATTTTCAAATATAATAAGTTACACAATGTTGAGGTCCTTTAAAATTGTATAAAATCAATAAATTGAGATTTTAAACCCTCGACTGAGTTATAATGCTTTATTGGGGGTTTAAAAAATAAAAATCCTACCCCTCCTTCTACAATATTTATTACCATTTCGATTTCCAAGGAAAAAAATCCATTCATCTCTTCATTTCAAGTGGCATACTTGGTGCTAGTGTAGTCTTCATCGTATCCTCTAACCAATAGTATATGAATTTCACACTTTAAATTTCATTTTATATTTTTAATTTATTTTCTTATAAAACTTGTACTTAATTTTTGTGCCATAGTTATGAAGGCACTTATAAACAAGTATCATAAAACTATACAAATAAAAAATTATTAAAAATATGTGTGGTAGTCCTGGATGTTTACTCTTCAAAAGTGCATTTTTTATTTTTTAGTTTACATAAACATGAGAAAAAGTTCATTGGGAAGACAAACGTGTGAAAAATGCAATTCAAATATTGATTTGTTGTGTTCAAAAAATAATAAAAAATATAATATTCCATTTTTTTAAATATGTAGGATAAAATAAATTATACGTAGATTGTGTCATATAATAATTTGTTGAAAAATTACCCAGACGAGGTGGAAGTGATGCAATAGAAGGATGCCATTTCCATCCCTAAGAATAATGTGAGCAGATGTGTGGCCTATGGCATGCCCTCCCACCAGGTGCGTCAATACTCTCCTTAATCCAACTATGAAGTGGAGCTCGTGGGAAGGACCACGGAAGATTTGGGATAATATCCCCACCCAACATACACATTATTATGCAGTAATGAGGCACAAGACTGAAGTGAATGATCATTAGTCCGAGGTGAGGAAGGAGCATTTCATCATGTAGTATCTAGTTCAAGCATGGTACTTGAGACTGAAACATATTATGTTTTTCAGTGGCGAGGTCCTTGCATTGGCTTATTTAAGTGGTGAGTTCCCTACATTGGCATATTTCAATGGTGAGTCTTACAAAAAGATAATTAGGGTCTCTCTTTGTGGTGGCATGAAGCCTATCCTCATATGGTATTCTTGTGAGTCAGCTATTCAGGTTCATTTTTTCACCATGCCACTGTCTCGTAGATATACTAGGGATTACAGGAGGGTTAGTCGTCACCCACCTGACATGGCCTCCTTGAGCAATAGAATCTTAGAGCCTCCAATACCACATGTCATGCTCTCCTTGCAGGAGGAAGAGAGGGATTTTCAATGAGTTATCCCATCTAGGATTCAATAGAAACTGGATTATGTCGAGGAAACTACCAGAGAGGAAATATCTACCCTCCATGACTGGGACGTGGATGAAAAAATTGGGGATTGGGTGCCAGACACATGAGTTTCATGAGCCAAAGATACAAAATATTTTAAAACAATTGATTTGTATTGACACATAAATATTGTCTTGGGTTGAATTCTCCTCAACAAGGACGATGAGAGACACATTATGTAGGAGAAAATTCAGGACATGCAACTCAAGATTTAGGATTGTAGAGCCTGCATTGACACCCAAGTCCCTCTAGAGGACAACCAACCAACCACGGGGTCTCATTTGTAGGCATACCCAAGGGACATCTATCCAGTTGATGTGCCATATTTCCAGGTTTCAGACCATCCAAAAGGGGAAGGTGGGCCCCCTCCCCCTTATTTGTCTTGAATGAATTATTATTATTATTATTTTCTGTAAAGATCTATCATTGGTCTAGAAAAAACAATATTATGCTAGATAGGCATTGGGTATTAGCTCATAAGTCTACTAGACTCTTTTTGTTAAAAGACTTGGATCAAACAGTTTGGATTGATAGTCTTTTAAGTTGTTTCTAGTTTGGTTTCCCCAATGGTAGGCCAACAATAATGAAGTTTTGGTGTAAATTTTCTCTATCAGTAATATAACATAGTTAGCTCTGTTTACTGACAAAAAAAATTTGTTGAAAATTATACATTTAACACTAAATTAGTTGTTGGGATAAAAAATAGTTTGTTATCTTTCCAAAAAAATTACAAGGACACATATAATTAGATGCAAATTTGACATACCAAATAACATCAATTGTTATTTTTAAATATATTGAGAAAGATGACACACTTTCCCCTCTCTTTTTTTCACTACACATCAAATTTCACAAGGTACATATGAATTTTGAGGGCTTCAATTTAAACAATATATCAAATGTCAATTTTTTGTTGCCACGTTTCACTAGAAAGTGTGACATGTATTCATGGATTCACCCATGCCCTCATTAGAATTTTTGAGAAGGAAACCTTGGTTCATATTTCAAGGTAATAATTTGAGAGGTACCCTTGTTCCATAATGTTGTATTGAATGAATGCGGAGATTTAGTTGATTTTGGGTCCACAATCATATTTACACTAGAAACTATTGCAATAATATATGATTTAGGTTTTTGTAATGCACTATTACCATTCATTTCCTTCATGTCACATTTTTAAAAATTGTTCTTATAGTAGTGGAAATTGATTTTGGGTATAACAAAATCTTGGCATTATGCATTTTGAGATACATCAAAGATGACAAATTTCATATTAGTATGAGATATTTTTTTTCTTCTCCTTATTTTACTATAGGAGCATTTGATGATAAAGATTTGATCACCAATTTTCTTTGATTTTTCATTAATGAAACTCAACTTTGTTTTTCCTCTTGATTGATCATGGAAAAAATGACCTAGAATATCTCATAAATATCTATAAACAACTTCTAGTCTTTGAATCTTTAAAGTGTCTTTTAGCGCTCTGTAATTTGCCCAAGGCTGAAGAGGCAGTCAGAGAGGCAACATCAAAACCACTTTGAGTCTTGGATCTAGCCCTCCAAGACTCAGAGAGGGATCTCTCTGTCTGATATAACTTTGTTTTAATTGGTATTAGTCTAGTTATGCAAGTATGGGGTTGGGGTTTTTGAAATATTTAGATGAGGATGTGGTTGACGAGTTTCTCAAATCACCATTGGTCTATGGGGTCTGTTTATTAGATAATGATCAAGTCAGATCTAGAGGTAGATTTCTCCACGGGGAAAGGTAGTAACAGTTGTTGGATCGTATTAGGTTTAGTGCATATGAATAAGGTGAAAAGGGAGAGATCCACTGAAAAGAGGAGCAGCTAAGAATTCCTGTGTAAAGCTTCAGATGAATAACATAAAGGTTATTGAAAAATTGGCCAAAGAGTACGCATGCATAAATTCTTCTTCATTACTCTCTTTCAATAACAAGAAATGAAATGGCTTGAATGGTAGCAGAAAGATAATTAAAAATAGATAAGGAACACACCACCAACGCTAATACACAAGAATCCTGTAAAACATATTCTCTATTACTGTTTAGCCATTCAAAAATTATGGACAAAAAACCTCCTGCAGTAGCGAGGCCCACAGTCTAGCCAAAAAGGGAAAAACTCTTTACACAGGTCTAACCTTTTTACATTAAAATCCTCTAAAATAAATAGGGGAGATCCCCCAACAAGTTTCAGAATTCGTTTTAATCACCTCGGCCAAAAATAGCCACGAATCCCCCAAATTCTGGAAATGTCTGCCATGAAAATTAGACCGGTTTTCTACGAAACATGGGTCCGAACAGACGTGTGGTTCTCTTCAATTATGACACCTGGGAAAAAACTGAAGGAGGTTATTGCATATGGGCATGTTTTGGACAAAAACATCCTTCGGTTTCACCAAATTCACCTCCATCTGGCCGTAACAACTCCTGCAAGATCGAGACTGTAACAGATAAACCGAAAATGCGAAAAAAAGAGGCTGAAAGACAGCTTCAAATCTCTCTGCTCGTAGCTCCGTTGCAAAAAATGAGAGAGGTTTTTGTTCTTCAGCCCGTGATGAGAAAAATGATCTCTCGGATTTTTAAAATCCATCTTCATTTTCCCAGAATCGGCCTCGGACAAAGACATGGTGAAACAGGCAAAAAATGGCAAAAATATGAAAAAGTGGTTTTTTCCGCGATTGGTGGTATTCCGGACCCCCTCCGAGGTGGTAAGCGGTTTTAGGGGGGGGTTCGCTGGAACCATAAGTTGACACGTGGATGGGGGCTGTATTTGGAAAACCATTATTCCGGACCCCCCCTCTCGTTAAAGTCTGGATGGTGAGGGGGGGTCGGGAATTTTTATGGGCCGTTTGATTTAAAGCTTGATGTGAATGGAGGGGCGTGAGGTATGGATGTGCGTGGAGGTAGAGGTGGGCGGGAGTGAGGTATGAGGGGTGGGGTAGACTTAGGATAGCGTAGGATTTATGTTTTTTGTTTTTTTTTTTGTTTTTTAATATTATTTGTACGTGTTTTTTTATGTTTTGTTTTTTGTTTTATTTGATTTATTTAAATTTGTTTTGTTTATGTTTTGTTTATTATTTTATATTATATGTTTTGTTTTAATTTATTTTTATGTTTATTATAATTCTTATATTTGTTTTATTATATATTTATTATATTTAGTTTTTATGTTTGATTTTTATATTATTTAATGTTTTAATATTTATTTGTTTTGTTTTGTTTTTATTTTTAATTATTTTATTTAATCCAAAAACTAACAACTTATTAAGCTAACTAATTAGTAATTAATTAATAGTTAGTCTAACAATTATTTATTTTAAATTATCCTATCAAAACAACTTTGTTAGGCTAATAAATCTTAGAGAATATCACTAACCTTTTAACATTGTTCGTTCATTATCCTAAGTCCAATTATTCATGGATGGGTGACGGGCGAGAGGTAGTCAATGGGGCAACAAGACAAGGGAGTGAGGGCGCAACATGGATGAAGGATGAAGCAGGGTGATGGGGGATCAAGCGAAAAGAATGGAGGGAAGAAAACAGGATCAACCGAGCCAAACTTCGTCATCACAAGAGAAACACCAAATCAACAGTCAAAAAATCGAGTTGCCTATAATTATAGGACCCCAACATAGGCTCCACCTGGGGATGGCAGCTTCTTTCAGGAGGTTTCAAGAACCACAGACTTGTGAATCATGCAGATCGGTGCTTTATCCATTGGGCTGGTCCCAAAACCTTACTCTGCAACTTGTACCTGTTTTGATCTTGCAACTGAAATCAAATTAAAATAAACATTGCTGAAAAAGAGATGCTTGGAATGCTTATCTTATTCATTTTTTCCTACCTACCCTACTACAATCATTTCTCAGCTAGGTAATGGAAAAATGCCAATGGAGCCAATCTAGCAGTTGATTTAGTGGCTCTGTTATTTCACTGTCTGTGAAGAAACTCATAAATAAGTCTGTTACTCGTGCTTGAGAGTAATTTCCAACCTGATTTCCCTTACATAAGATTTGATAAACCCAAACAATAGGAAAAACACTGGCAATGGAAAAATATCATGTATTAAATAATTTCTCCATATATGTATTTACAGGATCAATATAGGTTTGGCCCATTTTTTGATTTTCAACTTCAAACAATTCAGCACCAAGACTCGATTTTTCACCTATGCATTCTATGTCTTTCAACACTTCCTTATATGATTGTGGATAGTCTGATGGTTTGTGAAATGATGCCTCTGCTACACCAGACAGTGGGGTAGACTGTTTGAACACATCCATATCATAACAATGTTTTGATTCATTTGGAGTAAATGAAACCAGACTTTGAAAACACACATCATCCACAATATCTGCCATAGGGTCATAAAATGTTTTGGATGGTGGTGATATTGGCCCTCCTGGTACTTCATGGTTGACACTGTGATTTTCAACCAGAATTCCACCAATATTCCCTCTTACAATTTGAAAAGAAAAAGGACACAGCGGCAATGAATCACAATGGATCATCTCATTATCTGTTTTAGACTTTAATCTTTCATCAGGAATCTGAAAATCAAAGTAGGGAAAGTGTTGCGATTCTGGGTTTAGAACAGCCTCCATATCCTTAATGGCATCATCAATTGATTGGTCAAAGGAATTTTTGTCTTCACTATTTACAACTGGCATGGAGTTTCTTTTCAGAAATTGGAAAGATGAGAAACATAAGGGCAAAGTGTCTTCACTTACTCTAAGATTTTTTGTCTCTTCGTCATCGTTGTCATGACTGTTGTGCACTGGTTGATTGTCACATCTGAACTGTAAATGATCTCCTTCTTGCCAATGACATGCTGCTGGTTTCTTTGAACAGACAACCTCTGTTTCAACTTCAAGATCATCATCATACTGGTTACACTTGGGTAAATCATCCATGGATTAAATGCCATTGAACATGCATATCATGTCAGCTGGTTGTGCCTCTACAAGTCGAGATGGAGCTTCATCTTTGACTGTGTTGTGAATTGAATACATGAACGAATCATTATTCAAACCATGGTACCCAGGATGCTCAGAAAAATGTTTGGGAACTATGACCATGTCTTTCTCTGAAATCAATGGAACATGATGTCTTTGGATAGCAAGCTCCTCTTTCCTATTGATCCTCTGCATCATCTCTTCCATGGCACTGGCCAAAATCTCCAGTTTAGCTTTTAATGACTTCAGCAGCTCCATTTCTTTGTCCTTTAACTTTGACCTCTTGATCAACAAGTTGGTCTCCACATCAACTGCAATGTTCTGCATTTCTTCAAGGCTTGTAGTGTTCCTTTCTCTTAACTGAAATGTCATCTCATGATCGAAGGCATCTGGGTAATGCNCAGTAGGTATTGCATGATACACCTTATTGAATCTGGCTGAAAACTGATGTATTGTCTCCCCTGGCTTTCTTTTCAAGTGGTCAAACTCTTCAAGGAGGAGGAAAACATTTCTCATGACCACCCATCTATCTAGGAAAACTTGCATAAATTAATTAAAATTTCTGATGATAGCAGCTGGAAGGTTCTTAAACCAATCTTTAACTTTACCTCCCAAGGACAGGGCAAACATCCTGATACAGACATCATCATCTTCAACCTCATAAAGGTCAAGGAAATCCTCAAGGTTTTGAATATGCTTTTCAGCAGTAATATTGGCATTCTCTCCATCAACCCTGGGCAGATTATTGATGTAATTGACATGGAGTTCATGGAGAATGGGAGGCAAATCTAGAGTCTGATATCGGTCTGGAATTTTTGCAAGCACAGGAGATGAAGCAAGAGGCTTACAACCATCCATAGGTTTTGTAAGAGTAGGAGATAAAGCATGGGGCTTATGTCTCACTAGGGTTTCTACAGATGCATCTGGGATGTGCACAGGTGTATGAGTATGTACATAATTTACCATTTGGGGTTTAGTCTCTTGAGGCTCTTCAGGTTGAAAATGATCATCCTGAATTTCAAAAATATACTCTAGACCAAGATCATGATAAGAGAGAAAGTAATTGCAGATGAAACCAAAGATGTCATGAATACAATTTGAGCTTGAGTACCTGGTCTTTCTAGGCTGCTTGGCCATGCTTCGGGTTCTTCCTCCAGTGGAATCTTTGAGTTGGCACTGTCTGGAGTTGGTTGGAGTTGCCAGGTGAATGATCTTAGCCTTCTTATGTTTGGTCACTGTCTACCATCCGTGATCATATCTGGATCTTTGAAGTGTACTACTAGGGTTCGATCCCCAGTATGGTCACCATTCTGTTAGCGCTCTGTAATTTGCCCAAGGCTAAAGAGGCAGTCATAGAGGCAACATCAAAACCACTTCGAGTATTGGATCTAGCCCTCCAAGACTCAGAGAGGGATCTCTCTGTCTGATATAACTTTGTTTTAATAGGTATTAGGCTAGTTATGAAAGTATGGGGTTGGGGTTTTTGAAATATTTAGATGAGGATGTGGTTGACGAGTTTCTTAGATCACCATTGGGCTATGGGGTTTCCTTATTAGATAATGATCAAGTCAGATCTAGAGGTAAATGTCTCCACAGGGCAAGGTAGTAATAGTTGTTGGATCGTCTTAGGTTTAGTGCATATGAATAAGGTGAAAAGGGAGAGATCCACTGAACAGAGGAGCAGCTAAGAATTCCTGTGTAAAGCTTCAGATGAATAACATAAAGGTTATTGAAAATTTGGCCAAAGAGTATGCATGCATAAATTCTTCTCCATTACTCTCTTTCAATAACAAGAAATGAAATGGCTTGAATGGTAGCAGAAAGATAATTAAAAATAGATAAGGAACACACCACCAACGCTACTACACAAGAATCCTGTAAAACATATTCTCTATTACTGTTTAGCCATTCAAAAATTATGGACAAAAAACCTCCTGCAGTAGCGAGGCCCACAGTCCAGCCAAAAAGGGAAAAAATATTTACACAGGTTGAACCTTTTTACATTAAAATCCTCTCAAATAAATAGGGGAGATCCCCCAACAAGTTTCAAAATTTGGTTTAATCACCTCGGCCAAAAATAGCCACGAATCCCCCAAATTCTGGAACTGTTCGCCATGAAAATTAGACCGATTTTCTGTGAAAAAGGGGTCTGAACAGACGTGTGTTTCTCTTCAATGATGACACCTAGGAAAAAATGAAGGAGGTTATTGTATATGGGCATGTGATGGACAAAAACCTCCTTCGGTTTCTCCAAATTCACCTCCAGCTGGCTGTAACAGCTCCTGCAAGATCGGGACTGTAACAGATAAACTGAAAATGTGAAAAAAGAGGTTGAAAGACAGCTTTGATTCTCTCTGCTCGTAGCTCCGTTGAAAAAAATGAGAGAGGTTTTTGTTTTTCATCCCGTGATGAGAAAAAATTTCTCTCGGATTTTTAAAATCTGTCTTCATTTTCCCAGAATCGACCTCGGACGAAGACATGGTGAAACAGACAAAAAATGGCAAAAATATGAAAAAGTGGTTTTTTCCATGATTGGTGGTATTTCGGACCCCCTCCAAGGTGGTAAGAGGTTTTAGGGGGGGGAGGGTCCACTGGAACCATAATCTGACACGTGGATGGGGGCGATATTTGGAAAACCATTATTTCGGACCCCCCCTTTCATTAAAGTCTGGATGGTGAGGGGGGGTTCGAAATTTTTATGGGCCGTTTGATTTAAAGCTTGATGTGACTGGAGGGGCGTGAGGTATGGATGTGTGTCGAGGTAGAGGTGGGTGGGAGTGAGGTATGAGGGGTGGGGTAGACTTAGGATAGCGTAGGATTTATGTTTTTTGTTTTTTAATATTATTTGTTACGTGTTTTTTTATGTTTTGTTTTTTGTTTTTTTTGTTTTTTTTTAAATTTGTTTTGTTTATGTTTTGTTTATTATTTTATATGTTTTGTTTTAATTTATTTTTATGTTTATTATAATTCTTATATTTTTTTTATTATATATTTATTATTTTTAGTTTTTATGTTTGATTTTTATATTATTTAATGTTTTAATATTTATTTATTTTATTTTGTTTTTATTTTTAATTATTTTATTTAATCTAAAAACTAACAACTTATTAAACTAACTAATTAGTAATTAATTAATAGTTAGTCTAACAATTATTTATTTTAAATTATCCTATCAAAACAACTTTGTTAGGCTAATAAATATTAGAGAATATCACTAACCTTTTAACATTATTCGTTCATTATCCTAAGTCCTATTATTCATGGATGGGTGATGGGCGAGAGGTATTCAATGGGGCAAGAAGAAAAGGGAGTGAGGGTGCAGCATGGATGAAGGATGCAGCACTGTGATGGGGGATCAAGCGAAAAGAATGGAGGGAAGAAAACAGGATCAACCGAGCTAGACTTTGTCATCACGAGAGAAACGCCAAATCAAAAGTCAAAGAATCGAGTTTCCTATAATTATAGGACCCCAACAACATCCATCCAATGAATGGAGCTCATTGTCTAGAAAAAAGATCTAGTTTTTCATCAAACCACTCTTGAATATCTTCCTTCCTATGCTTCTCTATCATTCTATTTCAATCTCCCTTTCATTGTTAAGTCCTAATAATAGATCTATTTGTTGGATCAAAATAGAAGATCGGGGTACACATGTTTGTCCAACAAAAGAGTTTAGTTTGGCTCCAACATATCAATCCTCAAAGACAAGGTCTCACGTAAGATGCATTATAAAGACTCTAACTATTTGGGAAAAAACTATAGGGGATATTCACAACCATTCCTATCTTTAAACTATATTTGATAGTTTGAACATTCCCTTTCATGTACTTCTTGACTCCTAACAAATCAGTTACATAAATATAATGTAAATGAAATTGTTCATTATAGCATATGAACTCAAATAATGATAGATGAATACCTTATAATGAAATAATAAGATATCCTTCGGGCATAACATCAACATACTGAAAAAAATAAATTAATGGGGGCATTGATTTAATATTATTCACCATAGAAAGAAACATTACTACATAGCTTGATATTATTCAAGGAGTCATGACTTGTTACAAAGGCCCAAAATCTATAAATTGCAACATCTAATATCTATAATCTAACATTCAACACAATCGACCATTTATAGTCTTAAGACTTTACATTATATACTTGTATCTTGAGATGTTAAGTTCTTCTTGGTCATTTCCTAACTGCTAGTGTATCAAAGGTGATATATTAGTTGACTACTCCTTTGATATTTGGAGATTTGTAGTATTCTCTTAGTTTACTCAAAACTAGGGACCTGTTTAGGATCATCTAGCTCATGCCTTCTACAAACCATATTTCTTTTATTCCACAGACTACATCTTGATTTAGGTGGTGTTGTGCATATATTTTTTGTCTATAGGATCAAACCACCATGTCTCTACCAAAAACAAAGGGGCCAATGCTACCTTTTAGCTACCCCTTGATCTCTAAAATGATGGGTATTTATACAAGGAAATGAGAGGATCTTCCATAATAAACCCACCATCAATAAACACTTTACTGGAAAATTTAATCTTATTTAGTGTTTGATATGGAAAAAAA
>JASDQU011101738.1:0-23691 GCA_032191745.1 Picea mariana
TTTCTTTTTATAAGGTTTTTACATAGAAAAAAGCAACTTCTTTTCTCAGGAAAAGTTCTTCTTCCTTCTCTCTTCAGGAACTTAGGCCACTGTGACCCCTCTAAAGGCAATAGATAGGTTTACATCATTAACGATCATAGGGGTGACGAAAATAATGTGTAACAAAAATGGACTTTAGATGTGAAAGCTGCACCCTTTTAAAAAAATGCATGAACAATAACCAAAGAGCCATGTGGAAAGTAGAAGTTGGTCCATGTGGTGATGCTCCTCCTTATATAACTTTTTCTATATGCTCATTTTTAAAGAAGTTACTTATGAAGTGACCCACTTTTATAGAATAAGTGGGAATCATTTTTACAATGAAGTTACATTGTAAATTAAAGATGCAAAAAATAGTAACTAAAAAGAATAATAAAGGTACTTATAGTGATCCAATTTTATAAATTAAGTGAAATACACTTTACAATGAATGCAATTTTTTTTTTTTTAAGTAACAAAATATAGATTTGAGCTCAAGACCTCTTACTTAATAAAGAAACTTTCAACCAATTGAGCTAGTGCAAAACACATTATAATCTTAAGAAGTAGGATGGGTGTTGTTATTGTGGTGGTGGTGGTGGAAGACGAACTTGAATTGTGTGCTAAAAAAACTTGCTTTTATGTTGTTAGTGTTGGAAGTCACCTCTGGATTGCAGCAGAGGTAAGCCCAAGACCCATCAGTCTGTATGTCATAGTGAATAATTTAAAGGGGGGTCTAATGGGTGTAGACTCAGGATTATATCTCTCTAACTCAGAAAAAATGGGTTGGTATGCACAGATAAATGAGGTATTGATATAACTTTAGTCAGTAAGTTTGTATAGTGGTGAGCAGGTGGAAGAACATGAGGAAAATGTGACGGTCTTCTATGGACATCCGGTCTTCTAGTAGCCTCTGGAGGAAACAATTTAGATATAATATCCTCTTAGATTTGATAACATCAAGAAACTGAAATTGCTACAACCATACTGCAATCAAACCTACATTACATTACAGTTACAACAACTCATCTGGATCATCCATGCCTGTAATGTTCCTGACTTGGCTAGTCTAGGAAAAATTTCTAATGTGTGTGTAGGATCAATGATCTACAACATATAAATTATCATACAAATAATAAACATGACAAAGGACTGCAAATTTTGTATTATGATATCTCTTTGGATTACAAAATGGTCGAATGTGGCTGAATAAACTGACAATACTCGACTAGATCAATAGACAAAGGATCTTAGTCAGAATACAAAAAAGCAACTGCGACTGAATAAAATAACAACACTCGGCTAGATCAAAAGACAAAAGGATCTTATCCGGAATACAAATAAGCAACTAAAAGATAATACCCAGAATATGGGAGAACTGCGGAATCAATGAAGAATGATGGAAGACTTGGATGATCTTCCTGGTGACTAGGGTGTGTCTTTCAACACTGAAATCAGCCAACTGGTGTCTTCCTCTTGTAATACACTAAACTATCTCTCCTGAGATGCACCTCTTCTCCTCAATGGCAAGTCATAATCTGCATAATGATGAATTAGGTCGTTGACCCTTCCTTTATAGCTTTCCAAAACCCTAAATCATGTTGAAACCCTAATTCACTGTTGACTTCCAAAACCCTAAATCACTGTTGACTTCTATTTTTAGCTCATAATTACTTAAAAGCACTTTTAACCCTTTTTAGCTCAATGCCACTTTCTGAATATAACACCTGTGACTGGAGTGACCTCTAGTAACACTATATACCCCTGGCTATAGTCTAACGGGGTAGTTTAGACCATTAAGCCTCCTCTATGGAGCTCCTATTTGGAAAGGGACATCATAGTCCTCCCTTCCCGAAATTTCTTTTCCTCAAGAAATACCAGTCCAGGGTGCTACAACACCTGCTTGCTCTTGCAAATAACGTCCTTTACTGGAAGCCCTCTCCATCTGATCAAACACTCTCTAATGACCCTGCTCCTCAGTTTTCTCTCCTAGAACTCCAAAACCTCCTCCGGAACTAACTCCAACTTTCCCTCCTCATCCAACGGGGGAAGCTCCTATGATGTGCTAATGAATTGTCCCACTGCCTTTTTTAGGAAAGACACGTGGAAGACGTTATGAATCTTGATCCCCTTTGGAAGCTCTAGCTCGTAAGCAACCTCGCCTACTCGACGCATGATCCTGTAAGGACCATAAAATCTGGGCTTGATCTTCTTGGCCCCACTCTTCTTCAGAGATGACTTTTTATACAGTTGGAGTCTCAAGGAAACTAAATATCCAACCTCAAAGATGCGCTCTATCATGTGCCTATCTACACTTATCTTCTGTCGGTTTTGCACCATCTGCAGGTTTTCTTTCAAAAAATCGAGAATCTCCTGACTCTCTATGATCCAATCCTTGGCCTTGGGAGCTTTGTTCTCCCCGAAGACCAAGTCTACCAAAGTGGGAGCATCACATCCGTACAATGCTCAGAAGGGTGTCATACCAATGGACATGTGGAAGGTGGTGTTGTAGCAATGTTCTCTTAAATGTAACCACTTTACCCACGTTCTTTGTTGTCCTCCTACATAGTTCCTCAAATACCCTTCAACCCACTTGTTGACAATCTCGGTCTTCCCATCTATATAAGGGTGATAGCTGGTCCAAAGTGTCAACTCTATCCCCACTAACTGAAACAACTCTCTCCAAAATGTCCCTATGAACCGACTGTCCCTGTCACTGACGATGTTCGTCAGCAACCCATGAAGTCTGAAGACCTCCCTGAAGAAAAGATCGACTACCTGAAATGTGTTGTACTCTGTCGGTATGGCGTAGAAGTGAGAAAACTTGTTCAATATGTTGATCACTACATAGATATAGTCCTTACCTTGGACCTTGGGTATACCTGTGATGAAGTCCATAGATATACTCTCCCATTTCTGCTCTGGAATGGGGAGTGGCTGAAGTAGCCCTGCTGGAAGAGCATGCTCTGACTTGTTCTGCTAGCAAGTCACACACTCACTGACGTGTCTCATAATGTATTGTTTGAGGCCCTTCCATGAGAACCTCTCTCTGATATGTCTGTAGGCTTTGTAAAACCCTTGATGACCTGCTAGAGGTGAATCATGAACTGCGGTGAGGATCTTATTCTTAAGCCCTGAATCTGGCACCAAGTAGACTCTATCCTTGTAAAATATGACATCGTCAATGACCCTATACCGGTCATCCTGTATCTGCCCATCCATCACCTCACAAGCAAACTTGTTCTTGGAATATTCCACTAACAAGTGGGATTTCCAATCTGTTGAAATCTCCATCAAAGAACATGTCGCAGGTCTCCTCGATAGTGCATTCGCCACAATGTTCTTCTTCCCCTTGACATACTCTATGTCAAAGTCGAATTCCTATACCTTCGTCACCCATTTTTGTTGGTGCTCACTGAGGTCCTTTTGCTCAAGGAAATACTTCAAACTGTTGTGATCGGTCTTGACCACGAATTTTCTTCCCACCAAACATTTTTTGAACTTGGTCAAGGCATGCATGATTGCCAACATATCCTTGTCATAAATGGAGTACAACCTCTCAGGTTGACTAAGCTTTTGGCTCTTGAATACAATGGGGTTTCCTCCCTACATCAAAACTACATCGATCCCTTCGTCGGATGCGTCACACTCTAGTACAAATGGCAAGGTGAAGTCTGGTAGTGCCAACACTGGACAAGTGCCCATGACTTCCTTCATGTGATAAAAGGATTCATGTGATTTCTCAGTCCATATGAAGGCCCCATGCTTGGTAAGATTTGTCAGCGGTGCTCCAAGCTGAGAAAAACCCCAGACGAACCACCTGTAATAGCTGCACAGCCCAAAGAAGCTCCTCAATTCTGTCATGTTCTTGGGCATCGACCAATCCAGAATGGTCCTAATCTTCTCTTGGTGCACCTGTACCCCCTGTGCACTGATGATGTGGCCTAAGTAAATCATCTCTGTCATATTGAACTCGCACTTGGACTCTTTGGCATATAATGACTGTTGCTCCATGATGCTCAATACCTCATCCAGGTGCCTCATATTCTCTTGCCATGACCAGCTATAGATCAATATGTCATCGAAGAAAACCAATACTGATTTCCTTAACTGATCCCTAAATATATGGTTCATGCAAGACTGGAATGTAGCGGGTGCATTGGTTAGCCCAAATGGCATAAATAGGAACTCAAAGTGTCCAAAATGACATCAAAATGTCGTCTTCTCTATGTCCTACTCTCGGATGTTGATCTGATGATATCCAGAGCATAGATCAATTTTTGAGAAGAAAACTACCCCATGCAATTCATCCATCAACTCGTCAATGTGTGGGATAGGGTATCGGTTCTTGATGGTTTTCTTGTTCAAGGCTCGGTAATCAATGCACATCCTCATGGTGCCATCCTTCTTTAGAACTAAGACAACTGAAGAAGCAAATGGGTTGTTGCTCGGTCTGATGTGTCCCATTGCCAACAATTCTTTGATTTCCTTCTCTATATCATTCTTTAACCTCCTAGGATGACGATAGGGGGGGGGGAGGGGGGGGGGTGATCATAGGTTTGGCCCCCTCCTCAATGGTGTGCTCAAACCCCCTGTCAGGTGGTCTCCTTGGTGGAATTGCCTCAAAGACCTGTTGATGTCGTCCCAATAAATTCTTGATCTCTGTATGGTATTATTGTCGACCTTATGAATCCTTCTGAGTAGTGATCAAGCATTCTGCGGCATATGCTACCTCCCCATGTCTAAATATCCTCTATATCCTCTTGGATGAAACTATCCTGGGTGCTCTTGTCGACATACCTCTTAGAATAACCTTCTTCCCATCCTGATCTCTGAATCCCATTTCCAAGGTTTGGTAGTTGGTAGTGATTTTTCCCAAGGTAATCATCCACTAAACTCCTAACACCACATCTGTGTCTGATAGGTCAACCACATAAAATGTATCTCTCACTGTGTAGTTGCCTAACTTCATCTCTAAGTTTGAAACTCTGTCTAGACACTCCAGTGTGTGTTCATCTACTACCGCAACATCAAACCCCACAAACTCCTCTGTATGAAGTGCCCGTCTCGATACTAGTGAAGCGTCGATGAACTTGTGGGTGGCCCCACCATCTATCAGGGTGATTTCCCATTTCCTCTAAATAATCCCTCTGATACAGAGGGTATCATACCTGGGAACACCAGAAAGGGTCGTTATGACACCTCCCTTTGCTAGTTTCCTCTTGTTAGCCTATTCTGGTGGTTGTGGGACTATTGGAGGATGGGCTCCTACTGGTGTCGGTGGTCTACGAGGAGGATTCTCCTTTGTTGGTGTTGACTCCTCCTATAAACTAGTGAATCCACTGTCCTGCTCCTCCTCCTCACTATCCACACTGTCTGTTGTTACCTCAATATAATGAATCTCTCCCTTGCCCATGCACCTGTGGCCTGGGACCCAAGGATCTCTGAAGTTGAAGAAAATCTTATTCCTCATAAGCTCTCGCCTAGTCTCATCATCCAACTTCTCCTTGCCCTTCCATTCTCTATGGAATGGATTCCTGTCTCGATCCCTCTGGGGCACAAATAGTTTGGAGAAAGTTTCAGTCTTTGGCTCTGAGTCTGCCAGATCTTGAGTGCGAAGGATGGCATCCTATAAAGTGGGAGGCCTATATGCCTTCACCCATCCTCTCAAAGGCTTTGTGAGTCCTTATGTGAATAGCATGATCAACCTGGGCTTTGATATATCTGTCACTGCCATGGCTACCCGCTGAAACTCTATGATGAACACCTCTGTTGTGCCAGTTTGTCTCAACTGGGCTAGATCCCTGAAGTGTATCTCTAGATCCTTCCTGTCAAACTGTCCATGAGCCTATCTGTAAACTCCATATAGGAGGTGATGAGATTGTGACCCAATGTCACCAGTCCATGATACCACCACTTGTGTGCCTCACCCTCCAAGTGTATGGTCGCAAAACTGATGGCCTCTGTTTCGGTCATCTGGTTGAGCTTGTAATACGTGTCTGGCTTCTGTACCCAAGCTCTGGCAGTGCATTTGGACGATCTGTCAAAAGAAGGGATGGTGAGTTTCTCTTCACCACCTGCCTCAATAACTGCATCATCAGGATCGGGGAAGGCCCAAGTCAAAATTCACTCGAAGAACGTGACATCCTTCCCCTGGCCATCTGTTGCTTCGTTGGACCATTACAAGGGGACCCAGTCGGCCGACGTGGATAAAGATGATGGGGAAAAATGTGAACGGAAAAAATAATGTGGGTGTTGAGGTGTAAAGACGCAGCGACAAAGTGGCCCAAGAAGGTGATGTGGAAGTCGAGGAGGGACTGTGGTGGTAGGCATAGTGGGGAAAATTCACCTAGGTGGAGGTGAGAGGGAGTACACATGGTGCGAGATGATGGGCAGAAGTGAAAAGGTATATGATGCAGAGGTGAGTGGAGGACAGGTGTGTGGTAGTGGAAGGTGGAAGGGGAGCGAGAAATGTGACAAGTAGAGGAGAGAGGCAAAGTGGAAGACAGATGTTAGCGGGAGTGACGGCGGTGAGCATGGATGGTAAGCGGTCTACTCGTAGGGGGGCAGTAGTGGTAAGTAGTAAAGGTTAGGGGGATCCCAGTTAATGAGGATGTGCCACAATAGTAGGGGCCCTGTGCTCCAAAACCACCAAGTCGGACCCCCCCCCCTTTGTTAAAGGTAGAATTTCGGGGGGGGCTCCGATATGGATCCTTGACTATAGATCTGGGCGCGCAGATCTTAGTCACCCATATTTACACGCCTTTTAGTGCAACGTGCCTGAGCACATGAAAACTTAGGATAAGTGGGTTTTTAACCCATTTCTTGTAATTTTTTCACTAAAATGCCAACCCCTAGGAAACAAAACACCCCGATCAACTTTATGTGCTAACATTAGGCTCCATGGGGGATAGATACCTCCCCGTGAAGCTCTAAGAACTCATCTGCAGTTTTAGTGCCTTGTTGTTGGGCTATGGAGTCACTTATAAACCGGAAACAAAAGAAAAAACAATATTTACAAAGACATGGGAGCCACTTATGGCTCAAATAAATACATTTTTCAGAAAATGTCCATTTACAGGGCCACCAAAAACTTCATTGCCCTCCAAATTTTGCAACCTGTAGGTATTATTCAAACCTATCTCAGAAACGTTGAAGGGCCCAATCTAGAGGGCTTCAAATTTACCATGCTTGCCCTTGTCCTATCTGGGTTCATCCCATTTAATTACTAGATCTCCTAGATGGAAATATTATTTTCTGCTCTTCTTGTCGAAGTCTTGCTTGATTTTCTGTTGATGTTCATGTGCCCTGTCCATCACTTGCTCTCTAGCCTGTTGGACTTCTACCAGTTGATGAATTCTTTTAATCATATCATCATGCTCTCCTTGATAATCCTGAAAGAATTTTACCATAGGTAGAGCGAGCTGAGAAAGAAATATGGCCTCAACTCCATATACAAGCTGAAAAGAAGAGGTGCCTAGAGACCTCTTCGTTGTCAATCTGTCATCCCATAGAGCGAATTAGAGCTTTGAATACCAGGCCTTCTTATTATCCTCTAGCAGTCTTTTGATAATTCTTATAAGGCTCTTATTAGAGGATTCTGCCAACCCATTACCTTGGGGGCAGTAGGGGGTAGAGTGGATTAATGAAATTCTAAACTGTTCACATAATTTGATCAATGACTTAGACTTGAAGGACACAGCATTATCAGTGATGATTCTGTTTGGACAACCAAACCTTGCCATAATATCTTCAAGAAAACCAATGATTACATTGTGCCAAGCACTCTTTCTGGGGATAGCTTCTATCCATTTGGTGAAATAATCTGTTGCAGTTAAGATCCACCTGTGATAACCACTTGAAGCAGGATGAATTTCCCCAATGAAGTCTATCCCCCATTATTGAAAGGGTCCTGAAGCTACCACAGGCTTCAGTGGAAAAGACTTGAGTTGTTGCTTTCCTGATAATTTTTGACATTTGATACAGGCTCTGATCTTTGTGCAGACATCAGTGAATAGTGTAGGCTAGAAGTACCCGGCCCTGAGAATTTTATAGTATTTGGTCCTCCAAAAGTGATGTCCCCCACACAGGCTCTCATGAAAATCCAACATAATTTTTTGGGCCTCTTGTGGGTCTAAACATCTCAGAAGAACTCTTAGAGGGTCTTTCCAATACAAGACCTGGTCAATAAGGAAATTTCTGATAGCTTTGATCTTTAAATATCTTGCCTTGTTTTTTCCCATACCATCAGAGAGGCTTAATTCTTGCAGAAAATATACAATGTCTTTCTACGAGGTGCATTCTGCCAGTGGAGGGTTGCCCTAAGGATTTTTATCAGCAAACTCAGCTTGCTGATTTTCTGAGCAGGTGTTGATAAAGTTTACCCCCAAAGCTCTGCAATTAGATTCAACCAACAACTTGTATAAACCTTGGCCTTTAATTGGCTTGGTGGGCTTTATTTCTAGATCGAATTCAAGGATTTTGGAAATCCACTTGCTCCTTCTTCTGTCATGTTAGGATGAATGAGAATGTCCTTCACAGAAGCTGAAGGAGCATATGCGATAATATTTGAATGCAGAACATAGACTCTGAAATCTTTGAGATCTTTCACCAAGGCATAGGCATGTTTCTCCATGATGTCATATTTTACCTCTGCATCCCTTAGTGCTTTGCAGAAAAAGGAAATAGGTTGCTCCAACCCCTCTACATTTTTCTGCAACAAAACAGTCACCATTGTATCAAAAGAAGCAAAAGAGAAAATCAGAAAATCCTTGGAATAATCAGGACTGATAAGCATGGGTGCCTCAGTCAATGCCTTCTTGATATGGCTAAAGGATTCTCTGAAGTCAACAATCCAATTCATTTCATTTCCCTTCATGAGCATGGCTATGATATGCTTCACCAATTTGGAAAAATTTGAAACAAACCTTCTCAGAAAATTAATTTTACCCAGGAAGGACTGGACCTCTTTCCTAGATCTAGGAAGTGATAAGGTTTGTATAGCTTCCACCCTTCTTGAATCAATTCTAACCCCCTCAGCTGATACTATGTGCCCTAGAAATTTTTCCTCTTTCAAGGAAAATAAAGACTTCGTAGGATTTAGGGAAAGACCAAACATTCTGCATTTCAAGAAGACTTTCCTCAGATGACAACAATGTTCTTTATTAGATCTGGAAAATAATGTTATATCATCCAGATAGATGACCACAGATTTATCTTTTTCCCCAATGAAGGTTATGTCCATGGCTCGCTGAAAGGTTGCTCCTACATTCATTAATCCAAAGGGCAATTTGGCATACATGAATGTGCCCCAGGGAGTGGTGAAGGTTTTCTTTTCTCTGTCTTCAGGCAAGACAGAGATCTGATTGTAGCCAAAAAATCCATATATTATTGAAATCTTGGATGCACCGGTCACCCTCTGTAGTATGTGTTCCATCTTTGGCAGCGGGTAATTGTCCTTCTTTGAGCTCCTGTTCAGATTTCTGAAATTGACACAGAGTCTGATTTCTCCACTCTTCTTTCTCACTAGGACCAGGTTGGCTACCCACTCAGAATATCTCAAAGGCACAATGATCTGGGCATCCAACAACTTATTCACCTCCCTTTCCATAATAGGCAGTAACATAGGATTTATCTGCCTCAACTTCTGCCTAAATGGTTTGGCTTCCTCCTTCAGTGGGATCTTGTGTTCAATGACACTGGTGTCATATGTTCTGAGGTCTTCATAGGTCTAGGAAAACACATCAACAAATTCCTTTAATCGCTTAGCATACTCGACCCTCTGCTCCTTTGACAGACTGCTTGACAATTTGAAAATTTTTCGATCCAGCTTTGTGCCAATATTGCACTCAGCTACATCAGCATCACCATTCGATATTTTACCCTTCATTGCTACATAATTTCTGTCAAATAGTCTTTCCAAAGGAACCAATCCCTTTGGGATGTGATTGCTAGGAAATTGAACAATCTGGTGATCAATAATTTTTTTCAGAAGAATATCAGTGTGAGGATTTATTTTAGAGTCAGGATCTTGATCGACGTGTAATGTTGAAAAATCCTCAACAGTATCCAGAAATATTTTGATTTCAAGATCATCCTCAAACACTTTCCAATGCTTGACATTGTTAGGTATAGAGGGTCTATATCTCACTTCTACATCATACCTGAGTTTGGGTGGCAGATGGACTCTGAAATTGCTTGCTGAAACGACCAGAGAATCAACCATCACATTTTCTTCTCTCGGGACAAATGAAATGTTGAAAGCCAAGAAACATCTGTCAATGAGGTCCCATACTTCATTTATGTAACCTCTGAGCCGAGGGTGTTTGGTCTAATAAATATTTCTGATCTGTTGAACAATCAATTCAGCATCACCAAAAACTGATATCTCTTTAATCCCCATGTCCTTTGCATCCATTAAGCCCCGTTATCGCACAGTTTGTAGCTAGGTCAAAAGGCTAGAAGATAGAGGCCAAACTGGCATAACATGAACCTACCTGGGGATGTTCTTTCTCTTTAGGGAGGTTAGACCTAGGGGAGACGTCCCTGGTAACCTGGGGTTTTGAAGAGGCAAGTATAAAGGTCAAAGTAAATTCCTCTTCACAGGTCACCACCAAGAGCAGATAGTCAGGCTATATAGCCAATAATGAAGTGTAGGCCCAAATGAGAACACCTGCCCAGAACAAAGAAACAACAAAATAATACATGCAAGCTATGATTCAATGGGTTAGTACTTCATATAACTATCTGATATCAATATATTAGCAATTATGACAATAGATATTGACGAGATCAATGTTTATTAATATAGCAATGGAACAATATCAATTCATCAATAAATATCAAGATGATGTAGCAAGCAGTGTATCCAATCAATCCCTTTCTCAATAAATGCTTCAAACCACCATCCAATTGCCTATAAAGAGAAAGTGTTGCGTCAAGATGGAATAACCAAGGATGACGTTAGCCTTATTAGGGTTAGTAGTTAGTTAGGGTTTCAATTTATAAGAGTTTTAAGAGTTTGTTTGACCACTATCACTTCAACATTAGAGACCTAAGATCAGTGCCTAAGGGGTAAATGGATTCAAATCAAGGGAGGACACAAGGTTGAAGGGAAAAGGCTAAGGACTAGAGGGAAGGGTTTTGAAGTGTTGCAATGGCAGGGCCCCAGAAACAAAACCCTAGGGGAAAGAGGCTCACTCTGGTGTTGCTTAAGTAAGGCCTCGTGCTCTTTCCTCCTTCCTTAGGTTTAACTTGGCAAAATGGATAGCATAAAAGATAAATCAAGACACGAGAGTGAGGTGAGGGAGAGTGTTGCTAAGGCAAGGCCCTATCACCAAACCCTAGAAGCAGGATGATCCTAGGTGTAGATAACCTAGGCTTGGGACATCTCCTACTTCTTGACTTTTTAAAGGTATGGCTAGCACAGGGGAAGAAGCAATAAGAGTGTAGCAATGGCTAGGCTCTTCCTTCCTTCTTCAATGGCTGAAAATTTCTCTTTTAGGGGACATGCGACAATGACCTACTTGTGTGTTTGTCCCCTAAGGTTTTAAAATCAGAAAAGTTTATAACAAATGCAAGAATACAAGACTACAACCATTCAATTAAGAATTTTTGCAGAAAAAACACTTACATATCATGATGAAATAGAATTTACAAACCCTAGTTGTAAACCTTCCTTCAAGAGAAATGCCAAAAATGCCAAGAAAAGCCTTCCTTCAATAAGTGTGCCTCACTCAAAGAGAACAAATACCCAAGTAGGGTGCAAAAATCAGATCTCACTAGGAGAGTGAGCGTTGTGTGTTATGTCAAAATGAGGGGAAAACTCCTCAATATATATTGTATCATGACCTTTAATTAAATTTAGGTCATTAAAAATAGCCGACAAGGCTACAAACCAAAATTATATTGTTTTTACATTAAATTGTCAAATCAAAACCCTAATTGAGCATAAGCATAACGTCAAGCCTTACTGAGGGAGAAATTAGCCCCTTTTTAGGGAAAATGTAGCACAAAATGACAAAACATTGGCCCTCTTTGGGCCTCCCAATCATGCCACATGTGTCAGCTGCCCTGCCAAACTGTCACACACTCAAGGTGACGCCAATGGCTCCTAAGTGACGTCCTGGGCCATCAAAGGGAAACGTTCCACTGGAAGTGGGTCAACCCCTAGGCTGGGCTCAGCCAAAGTGTCCCTAATGGAGTGTCCTTCTTCTTCTCATGTGCAAAAGCTCGGTCAAACATTGTCCTGTCTCTGCCCCTGATGGGGTCTCAGCAACCATCTGATGGGCTCTTCATCCCCATGGAGGTCCGAACTAATCATCTCCCCATGTGTACCAGTCCACATGGTACCTGTCCATCGGGCATGGTCTTTCACATCAAAAACTTCGCCCTCCATGGGCTCATTAGTCACAGGGATCATAGCAATGTTAATCACGTCTCATCATTAATATTATCAGACATATGCATAAAAACCCTGATATATCATCCAATAGCTCAAAGATATTACAAATACCTACAATACAAGGCTGAAGGAAAAGACAAAACACCCTATTGGGCTAGTATCCATAAGGAAAGGAAAGTCTCCAAGGGGTATCATCCAAGCCATGTAAAACGAGGTGATGTGGATAAGGGATGCCTAGACATATGAGTAGAGTGAGAGACAGGGATGCATGATATTACCTGTGGGTGCCTTTGTAGAAGGCGAGCTGTACCCGTCATGGATGCAATTTTTTCCAAGACCTTTCTTGCCTTTATTCTTTCTTTCTTTATTTGATTTTTCTTTTTTTATTTCAAGGACTAACTAGAGGATACTCCCTTGGCATGGTGACTAGAGCTGACAGTGTTACCCACAAGCACTTTCACAGAAATGATAAGGCTAGCTCGTGATGAGACCCCCTTTCCTTTGGCCATGCAACCAAAGGTCACTGCCTGGCGTAGTGATCAGATAGTGGCAATGTCACGCTGCTAGGTACCCATGAACATAATAGGTTGGCTCGTGATGAGACCCCCTATCCTCTTGGCTAGGTCTTGTTTTGTTATTTTTCTTCGAGTCCCTCTTGTTTCTTGCTGAGAGGATTTTTATTTATTTCTCGGGGATCCCTGGGTGAGGCATCTCTAGGTTTCATTTTTTATGGCTTTTATCTTTTACCAACTGCTTTTACCTGCTGGGCCTTTAGCCCCTTCTTCCCACGAGATAAGGTACAACCCCACAAACAGATCATCCTAATGCCCGGACTAGGGGAATGGGACAGATGAGTGGGAGATAAGATGAAAAAATGATGATATGATGGGAGCAGATGATGGCTCTTCAGAAATCCCCACGGTGGAAAACCAAAACCTATGGGTACAGGCTTGCTAGGGCACCCTGTCAGTCTCCTCAATCATGATCAAGTGGGTCAATGTAAGATCCAAGCAGTCGTTAGAAATAAAAGGAATTAGATGCATATATCTAAAGATTATAATGATCAAAAGTGACACATACCATGATACCTAGACCAATTACCTCATGGAGCAAGAGAATTTTCCGATACAGGACCAAGCCGATGGTGATGGATGTTGTTGTTGCTGACAAGACGAGTCTGATGAAAAAGAAGAAGGATGGGCCCTCCAAGGCCATGCTCAGGTAAATCCTTCTCTTGGTACTCCATGTCTAGGACCTGTGGGCCTCGAGAAATGATCTCCTAGTTATCCCATGAAATTGGGGATAACAAGCCCAAAACAAGAGCTTCATACTTTGCCACATTGTTGGTAGTTTGAAACTCTAATTTGTATGATTGAGATATGGTTTTCTGAGCAGGGGAAACAAGAACTACTCTAGCACCAAAAATTTCTCTAGAAGAGGCTCCATCAAAGAATATTTTCCACACAGAGGTAATTGGAGGAGAATCTTCACAGAGAGTGGGTTGCTTTCTAATTTCAAGAGAGAGTGCAGGGGCATCGGTAATATGCAATAAGATGGACCCCGGATTAGTGTCAAGGGAAAATATAGGATGATTGGTGGGGTCTGACTCATCATTGATAATGTAGGCTAACTGAGCCTCTTTGTAGAGTTTTCTATGCTCCACTCCAAAGACTGGAACGGTAGCATATTTGAGGTCCATCTGCAAGGTTCCCCCAAGCCTTTTTATCCAAGATCTTGACAAGAGCATGCCAAACTTGGGGGCAACATCAGTGATTCAGATTTTATGAGTAGAACGAAATGACTACAGATTATTAGCAGGTGGTTAATAAAAAACAACATAGATACGGTAAAACTGGTTTTCTATTCAATAAGGAAATAAGCTGAAACTGTAAAATGCAGTTGAAACAAGCTTGTTGGAATGGTGGTGGCTTATCTATGAGAAGAGATGTGATGGTTGCGCTCATTCGCAAGAAGATGATTACAATGAGGCTCTGAAGTCCTTTTTACAATAAAACGGGAATTCCAAAAACCCTAGACATCCAAAAACCTAACCCTAGGAGATGAAGCGCCAAAAGTCATGTGGGCCCTGTTTGGGTAAGTTAGTACATCAATTTCTCGGGGTTGTAACTTTTGCATACGATCTCTTTTTTAGGCGTATGATAGCCCGTTGAAAATGTATCATTGAGGAGATTCATTTTGGAGGCTCAATCCTTCTTTCAGCTATTAATGAGAAGCTCGATCCCAAAAAACCTTCATTTAGGCCCTCAAAATGGCCCCGGAAGTTAAAACTCCCAAAAATAGTAAATTGCCAAAATTGTCAGAAAACTGTTTTGAGCCAGTTGGAAAAGGTGGGTGGCCACCGATATCCACTTGGATCAATCCTCCCTCCTTAGGAATAAATTGTCTCCATTGCGTTGATTTCCCCCATCAGATGAGGAAATTTCTGTTGAATTTGGCCCCGAGTGAGCCACTTGCCTTGGTGCAGGAGTTGCCCTGCTTTGACGACTCGATAAAGATGGATCCTTTGCTATCGAGTGCCCTTGATTTGTGTGTCAGCAATCTGATCGATGGATTCCTATTGTATGTAGTCAGGGTTGAGTTATGTTGGTGTCAGCTTCTCTGCTACATTTGAGGTGTCCAATAATGGTGGGAAATAAGGGTGAAGGAGATCCACATTGAACATTGGGTGTAGGCCAAGGAAAGGAGAAATGTTGAGCTCAAAAGAATTATCTCCCATGGAATTGGTGATGGTTTACGACCCATAACGGAGTGTTCAAAGCTTACGATGGGGTCATGTAAGGCGTTCTTTCTACAAGTGCAACTAAACTTTTTCGCCCACCTGAAACTTATGTGGCACCCGATGTTGATCATGGCGCTACTTGTACTTATCATTGGACTTCTGTAGGATATCTTGAACCTGTTGGAGGATGTGTTGGATCTGCTCAATGAACCAGGTGGCTTTGTTAGCTTCAGTTGGAGTAGGAGATGAGTTGGCCGAGGTGACCGCAAAGGGAAGTGCAACATCTATGGGACCCAATGGTTGGAATCCCAACCCCACCTGAAAGGGGTTGTGGCCAGTTGAGATATGCAGGGCTCAATTGTAGTTATGTTGGACATAGGGAAGGCTCCCATCCCATGTGCGAGGGTGCTTTGAATTATACATGTGAATGGTATGCACAATCATTCGATTGACGACCTCAGTTTGACCATCTATTTGGGGGTGGAAGGATGTGGATTTGGTGAGCTTCATGTCCAACAGTGAATAGGGGCTTGACCAGAATGTGCTGATAAATTGACTGTCCTGATCTGAGAAAATGGTTTTTGGGATTACAAAATGTACCTAGACTCGTTCAAAGAAGAGCTTGGCAGTGGCCTCTGCTGTGATGTTCTTCTTGCAAGAAACCAGAATCACCATCTTAGAAAAGAGACCAACAACCAAAAAAACACAGTCATTTCCCCGCTTGGTGGATGAAAGGCCCGACATGTAGTCCATTGAGATGGATTCCCATGGCCTGTCAGGAGTAGGAAGAGGGGTGTATAGGCCCTGTTTCTTAGTGGTCAATTTCGAAATAGCGCAGGCAATGCAGGACCTGATATACTTGTTGACCTCCTGTCGAAGTTTTGGCCAATAGAAATGTTTCTATAGCATCGCCACTGTCTTTTTGACGCTGAAGTGTCCTCCCACCCGACTATAGTGGGCTTCCCAAATTAGCTTCACTTTCTCTCTTGATGGAACAAAGATATGTCCCAGATGACACAACAACCCATATTGAAGATGGAAATTATTGACAACTACGTTTTCACCCAACATTTGGTAGGTGGTGGAAAAGTTTGGGTCTGTCTCATAGAGTTGGGGCCATCCATAGGTCTCATGGCCACGGGATTCTAGCACCATGGTGAGTGCTGCGACTGGTGGTTTGTTGAGGCAATCAACGAAGCAATTGGTGCTTCCTGTTTTATACTTGATGTTGAGGTGGAATTGTTGCAAGTATGTGGACCACTTCTGATGGTGATCATTCTGCAATTTTCCTTGTGTCTACATGAACTGCAGTGGCTTATGATCAGTGTGGATGACTGTCTCCTTCCCAAGAATGCAATGTTTCCACTGGTGGCAAGCTTTCACAATGGAGTCCATTTCTTTTTCGTAAGTAGGGTACTTATGGACAATATCTGATAGTGTCTCACTATGATAGGCCACGAGGTGGCAGTGCTGAGTGAGAAAAACACCCATCGCATCGTCTAAAGCATCTATCTCAATCTCAAAGGGTTGCTGCAGGTTTGGTAGTGAAATTACTGGGGCTGAGCATAAGCGCTGCTTCAAATCGTCGAACGCTTGTTTTTGGGACCAGCCCCACACAAATTTCGCCTTACCACCACCCCTGGTTATTTGGCTAAGGGCCCATGCAATATGGGAGAATCCCAATACGAACTTGTGGAAGAAATTGGCAAGGCCCAAGAAGCTCCGAAGCTCAGTGAGTGTGGTTGGGGCTGGCTAGTCACAGATGGCTTGGATCTTGGCTGGATACACCTGTACACCATGCTAATAAATTATGTAGCCCAGTTAATGGAACCTATCCATGCCGAAGGAGCATTTTTCCAAGTTGGCATATAGCTTGTGTTGTCGCAGGGTGTGCATAACCTGTTGAATATGATGCAAGTGTTCGGCCCAAGTCTTGTTGTAAATAAGAATGTCATCCAGATACACCACTACAAAATTATTGGTGAATGGTCACCGGATATCATCCATCATCCTCATGAAAGTGGTTGGAGCATTTGTTAAACCAAAGGGCATGACCAACCATTCAAAAAGGCCTTCCTATGACTTGAAGGCAGTTTTTTGTACATCTGTCTATTCTATTGGGACCTGGTGGTAGCCAGACTTCAAATCAATCTTACTGAAGTATTTGTCCCCCGTGAGTTTATCAAGGAGGTTGTCGATTCGGGGAATTGGGTACTGATTTCTGAATGTGATTTTATTCAGAGCCCGATAATCAATGCAGAGTCGCCAGGTTCCATATTTCTTCTGTACTAGCACGATTGGGTTCTTGCAAGGTGATGAGCTGGGACGGATGTTCCCCTTGTTGAGCATTTCTTGGATCTATCGCTTCATCTCCTAATTCTCTAAAAAAGAGAGATGATAGACTTACCCATTGGGCAGTAGTGTGCCAGAGGTCAGATCGATGGGTTGCTTGACCTGATAGTGCAGAGGTACCCCGGTAGGTGAGGAGAAGATATCTGAGTATTCTTCCATGACCTTATCTACTTGTAACTGCTGTGTGGATAGGTTGGCCACAGAGACCCTGGATGTGGTTGTGATCTTTCACTTATTCTGAGAGTGAATCACAAAGAAGACAAACTTCCTTGTATGAGAGATGAACTTCCTGCATTTCTTAGCAGAGATCAAGGAAATAACACTAAGTGGGACCGCCTCGGGTATCCTGTACAATTTCTTGTTTATAGTAACAATAACACTACGAGGCCTAGAATCATATACAACATGAAATTTCCATAAATAGGGTTGGCCCAAAATAACATCATAAAATTTGAGAGGAGAAACATCACACAATACCTCGTCTTTGAAGGGCTTGATGTCGTACGACAGTCAGCATTGTTGGCTGACGTGGAGATCACTTCCTTGGCGGAGCCATCCAATGGTGTAGGGTTGTGGGTGAGGTGTTGTCAGTAGGGCCAGTCACTTGCCAACCTCTGCTAAGACGAGGTTATTATGGCTACCTTTATCCACAATGAAGTGCAACATCATGCCTTTTACCGACATCTGTGAGTGGAAGAGGCATTCTCCTTCTTCTGGCTCATCTGGTTCACTAGGTTGGAGCTTGGTGGTAGCAATGGTGGCACTAGGTTCCGCATCAATGATCCATCTTCCCATTTGTGGTTCTGTCTCAGAGTCTGAACCCACATTTGATTTAGGGGCTTTCACTTTGGACACCAATGACTACTTTAAGCGGTAGCCAACAGTGTTATGCCAAGGGCTCTTATGGAAGTTGCACCACTTCCCAGTATATTTCTTTGTCTTTTTGGTGTCCTTATTTACTTGTGGTTTGGACTGGTTGTCCTGATACTGTCCATATTTTTTCTGTCCTTTGTTTTGTGAGTTGGGGCCGCCCTTTCTTGGCTTTTTTTGTGAGGGATTCCTAGGCCCAAATTTCAGCGTCTTTTGTTTGAGCTTCTGCTCGATTTTAACGACATATCAGTAGGTCACGCCTAAGGATGAGATGTCCAAAAATTCCATTTCATTTTGGATGTATCTATGTAGAGTGCCGTGATACTTGAGCACCAGATGTTGCTCTGAATATTTGATACCCAACTTGGTGCGCAAGGTATGAAATATATTCATGAAATCTAGCACTGCTTGGTCTCTTTCTTGCCGCAGTGTTGTCCATTTGGTATACAAGTCGTCATAACTTCCAACAGGGTAGTATTGTTCCTTAATAACATCTCTGAAGGAATCCCAGGTGTTCGTGCCTATAAATAAGGAGGGTTCCTCTGTTTCCTTTTGCTCACAGAAAGTTTCCCACTAATCTTTGACAAGGGGAACGACTTTGAGGAGCGCAAAAGTAATTTTTTCTCTATTCGAAAAGTTATGGACAAAAAAATACCCTTTTAGTAGATTCAACCACTTTTCTACAACATCTGTGTCTATCTGACCTTCAAATATAGGAATATCAATTTTTTTTTATACCTTGAAGGGGGTGGCGCCTCCGCTCGAAGTAGATGTGTCGCCTGTTGGTAGCCGCCGAAGGATTTGCATGAAACTATCCATCATCTCATTCCTTTGTTGCGTGAGGGATTCCTTAATCAACAGTTTGAAAGGATCTCCTGTCCCATCATATTTCTTTTCTCCTGCCATGAGAGGTCACTTGGGTGTGTGAGATCTTTTTTCCTCAAGAGAAACAAGCTCGAGACCCAACTCTTTGTACTCCGACCTTGTTAGAGACATGCACTAAGACGACAAGGAGCAGACCACTCTGATACCAATGATCTGGATTTTATGAGAAAAATGAAATGAATACAGATTATTAACAGGTGTTTAACACAAAATAACAGAGATACAGTAAAACTAGTTTTCTATTCAATAAGAAAATAAGCTGAAATTGTAAAATGCAGCGGAAACAAGCTTGTTGGAATGGTGGTGACTTATCTATGAGAAGAGATGTGACGGTTGCGCTCATTCGCAAGAAGATGATTACAATGAGGCTCATAAGGCCTTTTTACAATAAAACAGGAATGTCAAAAACCCTAGACATCCAAAAACCTAACCCTAGGATATGAAGCGCCAAAAGTCACGTGGGCCCCATTTGGGTAAGTTAGTACATCAACTTCCTGGGGTCGTAACTTTTGCATACGATCTTCGTTTAAGACGTATGATAGCCTGTTGGAAAGGTATTGTCAAGGATATTCATTTTGGGGGACCAATCATGCCTTCAGATATCATTGAGAAGCTTGATCCCGAAAAACCTTCATTTAGGCCCTCAAAATGGTCCCGGAAGTTAAAACTGCTAAAAATAGTAAATTGCCAAAATTGTCAGAAAATTGTTTTGAGCCAGTTGGAAAAGGTGGGTGGGCACCGATATCCTCCTGGATCAGTCAACCACCACAATATTCATGACTACACTTTTCATAGGAAACTGAAACAAGGTCACCACCAGATCTTTGATGACCCCAAGGCATTGCACCCTCCTTGAGTCAAAAGAATATAAATCATGATAAGACTTTGTGATTTCCAATCCAAGTTCCTCCATAACAGTTTTTGGCATGATATTATGAGATGCCCCTGAGTCCATTAGACAATTATGCAACACCTTATCATGTATGTTCAGGGATGTATAAAAGGGATGGGATGAATCATCTCTATCTTCTACCATATGCCCTAAGATGACCGTTGGATTTTCGTCTTGGAGGTTTACCTAGTCTGTGGGATGAGGAGATGGCTCAAACTGTAACAACTTAGAGAGGGATTTCTTGAAATCTTCGTTCTTGACTAGCTCTGAAAGGGGCATGGGGATTATAATTTTTTGAATTTCATGCTCGAAGCTAAAGGAGGAAGGGGGCTTCAGGATTTCTCTCACCTCGGGGATAGGGTCTTTATCTATTGGCGAGGGATTGTGAGTTTTATTTTATTTGTTGTTTTTTGTTGCATCTTTGGCAGGCTTATTTGCTCGGGGAGGTTGATCAAGGATGTTAGACTTTCCTTCTTTATTTTTGGACCTAAGGTTGTATCAATTTGGGCTGCTCCTAGCTTTGTCCCCCTTGCTCAGCTCATTTATCTGGCCATCCATGAGAGACTCCTCGTATGAAGATTGATTTAAGTGGGGAAATGGGGAGGTGTCTCCAAGGAAATGTATTTCAAGATCCATCTCTTCTTCCTCCCTTTCTTCATCAGCAACCAGGTTGTTTTAGAGAGGGGTTTTGATTTTCTGATCATCTCTATCTCTGTTCCTAGGTTCTCTTGGGAGGACTTGAGGGGCATTGTTTGGTCTTCTGAAGTTTCATTTGTTATCAACATGCTGAGGATTTCTATATGTTTGCTTCCCCTCTACTTCCAACCTTTCCATCCTAGTTGAAAGTGATTTTAGTAACTTGGTTACTTCATCCATTTGAGGGGGGGAACCAGAGGAACCAGAGGTGGAGGCTTCATATCTTCCCATCGGTATGTCTCTATTAGCCTTATTCCTAAGTCGATTTGCTAGCAATACGTTAGACTCCACTTCCAGGGATTCATCTTTCATATGAGCCAAGGAAGTAGCTCTTCTCTCTCTTAACAAGAGGTAGAAGTCAGGGTCAAAATCACTAGCATAGGTAATTTTAATAGATTCTTTTGTAGGCTTTATCTCAGCGGGGATCTTATTGTACATCTTGTTGAATCTTTTGGAGAAGTCAAAGACAGATTCTCTCTCTTTTTTCTTTAGGGACCCAAACTCTGTGATATAGTACATAAAGTCCTTCTTATCCCCCCATTGTCTCAAGAAAACATCATCCAAAGCCTCAATCCCAACGATGGATCTAGGGGTCAATCCCCTAAACCATTTTCTAACCTCACCATTAAGGCTATGGACAAAGACTCTCATCCAGACATCTTCATTTTCAATATTTAGATTGTCTGCATAACTGTAGAAGGCAACGAGGTACTCTTCAACAGTTATGTCTTCTTCTCCAATGAACTTGGGCATGTATTTTAGGTAATCTATGGTAGGGATAGCATTCATGGGATGAGGTAGGACCAGAGGGGCATATCTAGCAGCCACTATGGCCTCCATTCTATTTCTAGGAGGATTAGGACCTGCCATATGGGTGATAGGTGGAGGAGAACGAGGAGAAGATGGAGTTTGAGCAGGGGAGACTAGAAGTAAGATTCTAGGAGGGAAAGGAAACAACAAAGGATTTGAAGGAAAAGCTACAGGACTTGAGGGAACCGAGGTTTCCCTTTATGTAGTAGCGGCAACAATAATAGGAGGAGGGGTGGTAAAGCCCGGGATAGGAAAATATTCTGAGGTGTTGGGCCTAAACCATGGTACAACTTCAGGGGAGAGAGGAGTGACAAGGATTTCTCCCTCCAATCCCAGACTAGGAGGGGAAAACTCAACAGGAACACTTTCAAAATTTAAACTTCGGGAAACTCCAACAGAAGGTATAACAATAAAATGAGATACATAAATTGGAGTTCCTATAGGTGGATAATGAAAATCATCAGAAATAATTGGTTCATCAGCAAAAGTGCCTTCTCGAAGGGCCTTTCCCTTTCTTATAATTTTCTCTGGGTCTGCTTCAGGTGTTTCTAAAGGTAGCTGTGGAGTAGACCTCGTGTGTTTGCCTCTGGAAGCCACGGTTGAAACAGTGGAGTCACCTGAATGGAGTCTCCAGGTGCAGGTTGCAATCTTCAATGTACTCAGTTATTATGCACCCTCAGAACTAGTAAGATTTGTCGTTCAAGCCCAGGGAAAATATTCAATTAGTCCTCGACAACGATGCTAGAAATGTTAGCGTTGGAAGTCACCTTTGGATTGCAGCAGAGAAAATCCCAAGGCCATTAGTCTGTATGTTAAAGTGAATAATTTAAAGGGGGGTCTAATGGGTGCGAACTCAGGATTATATCGCTCTAACTCAGAAAAAATGGGTTGGTATGCACAGATAAATGAGGTCTTGATATAACTTTAGTTAGTAAGTTTGTATAGTGGTGAGTAGGTGGAAGAACATGAGGAAAACATGAAGGTCTTCTATGGACATCCGGTCTTCCAACAACCTCTGGAGGAAAAGCTTTACATATAAGATCCTCTTAGATCTGATAAATTCAAGAAACTGAAAACACTACTACATTACTGCAATCAAACCTACATTACATTATAGTTACAACAACTCGACTGGATCATCCATGCCTGAGATTTTAGTATCAAGAGCGAAAGAGACAAAAGAGAAATATGGCTGCCATTAAACAAGAAGTCTCAAGTAAGAATGCATAACTAGAGAACTAGAGGCCTCATTAAAACTTTACAATCAGGAGCGTAGCTCTACCATCGACACCAAAAAATATGAGAATGCCTCATATATACTCAGAGCTACACGACAAAGATATGCTCGAGATTTTGCATTGAAGGCGTTACATCTACATGCTTCCTGGAAGACTACGCTTGCAGCTTCTTGTTAGAAGCGAGCTTTGTCATACGCAATCACGTTTCAGAACAGACCTGCAAATGAGTTGAATGGCTGACAGTCCTTTCCTAGGATTTCCATTTATAGTGGAAACGATGTTCAACCGCCACCACCTACCTCAATAACTGCTTCATCGGGATCGGGGAAGGCTCAAGTCAAACTGCACTTGAAGGACATGGCATCCTTCCCCTAGCCGTCTGCTACTTCGTTGGACCATTACAAGGGGACCTAGTTGGCTGACGTGGATAAAGGTGATGGGGAAAAACGCAGACGACAAAAAGAACGTGGGCGATGAAGTGTAAAGACACATCGACGGAGTGGCCCGAGTAGGTGATGTGGAAGACAAGGAGGGACCGTGGTGGTAGGCATAGTGGGGAAAATATGCCTAGGTGGTGGTGAGAGGGAGTACACATGGCGGGAGATGATGGGCGGAAGTGAAAATGGATGAGGTGAGTGGAGGACAGGTGTGCGGTAGTGGAAGGTGGAAGGGGAGTGGGAGATGTGATAGGTAGAGGAGAGAGGTGGAGTGGAAGACAGATGTCAGCGGGAGTGATGATAGTGAGCACGGGTGGTAAGCGGTCTACTCGGAGGGGGCCAGTAGCAGT
>JASDQU011101739.1:11436-23954 GCA_032191745.1 Picea mariana
TCCTTTCCACCGAACATTAGGCCATGACCACGGGTCAGGCTCCCGGGGCTATCACATTTCGCATTTTGGGGTTTTGAAACCCAAGGGATAACCCCGTCTTTCCAACTTATGATCCCTGAAACGCTGACTAGCTACCACCTGTCCCCACTGGATCGGACGACCCTGATCATTTCTGTGGTGTAAGCGCTATCCCTTGCACTAAACCTGGCACAACTCTGTTGACCGTAATTACCCACCGACCGTCGATCTGCTTCATCGATTGATCCTCGTCTTTGAATACTGGAGCCGATCGCCTGCTTGCATTTCAACCCAAAATGGATTTTTTGTGCACTGCTTATTGCGCTCATGGCTGTGACCTTGGACTAGAACACACTTGATGGGTTTTCAAACCCCACTTCTTCGCATTCTACATCAAGGGTTTGAAATCAGGAAAAACACCCTGCTTGCAAGAATTGGTGCTAACAAAAAGTATAGGTTTTCTTCCTCCCATCATGAATGAAATTTCTGTCGTATTGCGATGGACTTCCCAACAAAATATGATAAACATCCATATTAATCACATCACACAAGATCTCATCCCTATATCCTCCTATCTTGAATTCAACTTGGCACTGTTACGAGGGAAAAACTCTCTATGGCCAAGGGTAAACCACAACAGACAAGTATGACTGAAGGAATCAACTCAATTCCATTGTATGCTATATAAATTATTGTGCAAGATAAGAAAGAGGCCTRCCTTGATCCAACGTTCGATGATGYTCCACCGTTGAGCACTTCGACCAAAAGMTTTATACCTACAACAAGTTCTCAACAAACAAGAAGAGCAAGTACATARTGATAGTATAAAGGGGTTAACACATTAGATAACATCATCTGTTAATAAACATTACAAACATGCCCATGGATAATAATCATATATTTGCATGATACCAATAGGACGAGAAAGGAGTATTTCTATTAATAATTGATCAGCAAAAGTGACAACATTACAGACTTTCGTGTCARAACGATTTGAAACCAAGGAACCAAGTTCCTTCCAACTGGGCCTCCACCACTTCAATCCTCCACCAAAGGCAAGCTCAAAGGAGAGAGATAATGAGGTTCTCTCAACAATAGGGAAAGAGCTTGGGGGCTGAACACTGTTTTCAGACTTGAGGGACAAAGGGATGCAGACTCAATATGAAGTAATTTCTCCAGAGTAACTTTTCTCTCAAAGTTGAATGCTTTCTCTTATTTTCCATAGCTTGGAATTGTGCTTTTATAGTCTTCAAAATGCAACCGAAGGGCCGAGTCAGAACGTTTCCAGTATGTGGAAGGCCAAGGATCAGAGATCTCCTATCATGACATGGAAACTCGACTCCATTTTTGTATTTTTTGGCACAAATCCTGATGTACACGTGCTGAAGTGGATCAACCTGCGTATATGCATGTTGTATAGCAGATAGGACACGCATATGTGGAAAAATGTGTATTTTTGGCTCTGGATTCATCAAAAAAGGGATGACAAGTCTGCATAGGGGAATGGAAAAAGGCCCTCTGTGCAAGATAACAATGGTGAGGAAAATATTTCTATAACAGATACCCCCTAATGTGTGAGATCAGAGGAGTATCTGCGATGGCCGAAATACATTATAAATAACCCAGGAGTGAAGTGGTAGAGAACCAGTTGGATGAACTCGATTGCTCATTACATTTTGTATTGAATTTGCATACATGGTTGCCAAGAATACAATGCATATCCATGATGAAAATATAACAAATAAGTGTCCGTGGCCATGAATAGGCAAATACAAATGCGGTTACATGCCTAAAGTTGTCATAGTCACGAACAAGGCCTAGTGAAACCAGTCTCAAAATCAATTTGAATATATTTGTATACCATGGAGTACAATCTAATCTCCCATGATCACTGAAGTCAAATAGGTGTTGGTCCAATGAAAGGGAAGCAACAAATAAGGAAATATGCGACCATATAGTGATGCCTTTAAGTCTTCTACACTATCTGCCAAGGGTGCAAGTCTACATCATGTGAATAAAGGAGTTTAGGTCGAACATAATGAGACATCGTTTGATTACCGGTCATTGAGGTATATCGTTAACAAACGCGAGACAAACTACCAATAATGAAAGTAGGTATCAAGGCACCGAGTACATTCCTACAATTGTGAATAAAGGAGTTGGTGTTGAACACTTGATAAATCCATTGATCAGGAGGCATTGATGTATTCTCATCTTTCAATGGCAAGAGAGCCTGCTGTTAGTGTCGGAAGTCACTCCTGGATTGCTTGTAGGAGCAGAGCCCGACACCCATCAGTTTAATGTCACGATTGGTTTATAAAGGGGTGATCAAATGGAGATAAAGACTAGGGGGAATATCACTCTAACTCAGGGACTGTGTTTGATGTGTAAGTAACAAAGGAGGCCTCGACCTAACTTCAGCCAGTGGGTTGACTTAAAGGTGACTAGGTGGAAGACTTAGTAAGAAAAGTGAACAAACAGCTTTGGGCAATAGGCTTTCGGCAGTTCGCAGAAGAAAGACTCTGAATACAAGATCCGCTTGGTTCAGGGTCTCAAGGAACTGAAAGGGGACTTGACTGGATCCTCCAATTCCAAGTCACTCAGTGCTGGAAAAAACACAAGAACTGATTAGAGACAGTGCAACTATTATAGTGATCCATGACAACATCATCCGATAATAGCTACAACTCGACTGGATCCTCCAATTCCGAGTTGCTCTAACATAGTGTAAACAAAGACATGAAAGAAACTGGCATTCATAAGGCAAGAAGTCTCAAAAGTCCATACATTATCAGATTTACAGTGCTTTGTTAAAACTTTACAACCAGGAGCTCTGCTCAACCATCGATACCCTTCAAAATAAAAAAACTCCATACATATACCTGGGTAGATTTTCCCAACAGAAGCGCGCTTGCCCCCCAAGGCGTAACGTCTCTTCAATCGATCTTCGGGCGGAAGTCCTTCATCAGACGCCTCCATAACTTCACGTGGACTTTGTAGGGGAGGTAGATGAAACATTAAAAACCAAAATGGCATGTGCAGACTCCTCTGTCTAATCGAGGACTTCAGCATGGCTTCTCTTAGAAAAATCAGTACACAGAACCCCTTTGACCAGACCGCTTGCCGGACCCTCCATACCTCAAACTTAATGAATGAAAGGAGGTTTCAACCACCCGATCACATCTTCATTTACTTCAAGCGAAAACCAGGAGCGAAATCACTTCTGACGGCATATGGAAATCATGACGATACTTTCGGCGACTGGACATGACGCCTTCAGGCCCTCTTCTGCTTAGCCCTTTAATTTCTCGAGTGACCGTAGATCGTGACCCTGCTTTTATTCCCATGGAGGTTTTCAGCGTTCGTGAATAAGGAGGACTAATTCTTGCTTCTTGAAATCACGATGAGCAAAACATTGAGACAACTTAATCTAGTGCCACGCATCCTTCTAGATCCGACGGCTCGAAATCCTTCTCAGCAATACTGTGGGCCCGGGCCTTGAATTCTCTCGGCACCTCGCGCATCGCGAAGTAATGAAGCTGCTCTTTGTACCTTGAAGTCGTGATGGGCGAAACGCTAAGGCGACTTAATCATGTGCCAGGTGTCTCCTGTAGATGGACGACTGAGATCGCCTTCATGATACTGTGGGCCCATCATTAAAAGCTATTTTCACCTCACGATTCACGAGTTCGCGGGTCGAAGAACCTCAGCTCCCCTTTTTAAACTCTCGCTCCCCAAGATGGCGATACAAACCGGGCTCCTTTCTGGTCGGCGCTCTCCATATGTGACTGCTATCTAGGGTCCAATTACTAGCGCTTCTCGTTACTCGTGACCTCGCGAGTGGAGTATCAGACTTTGGCATCCTCCCTTCGCGAAGTCCCGAGATGCGATGGTCAGCGAAGGTTGACCCCCTCTGGGCACTTTTCGCAACTCGCAATATCGCGCAACCAAAAGACAAGATCTGCCCTTTGAACTCCTGAATCTCGAGTTCGAGAAATAACTATTGCGCTTATACTGATCGCGATCGATGCCCCCTTGAATACTTGGCACGACTCGATTAATCTACGATTTCCCATCAATCTATTGTTCTGCTCTGTTGCTGAATCCTTTCCGCTGAAGAATGAACTGCCCACTTGCTTGATTTTAAGTCCGAAACAGGCTTCTTCGGTGTGTTGCGCTCAAGCGCTTTCACGCCACTTGTAGATCTGAACAATCTTAGGCCCGAGACAAGAAATGTCGCTAACACCTGCCACTAATGACTGCAAGCCTCAAGGTACTCATAAAACTCTAGGTCCCATATCCAGAATAAATGAGGTGAATTTGATGGAAAGAGACCTGCTGAAAGGAGAGCATTAAGGCATCTCTCATCAGTCAGCACGAGGAACAAAGCAGGAGCTTCATGATTTGGTCGAGATCAGATGAAGAACATGTTCACGAACCAGCAACCCTGTGCATCGTTCGTGTGTACCAAATGGAAGCGGTATACAAAAAAGACCCTCTGAATAGCAGCCAATGATGAAAACTGCTGACAAAGGCGAGGAAACCACCAATAAGGCTAATGGCATCCAAGACATTTCATGAATCCCAAAGTGTGAATAGATGTCTTGTCGTTGAACACAAGGGAAACTACCCAGTCAACGACCGATGATGAAATGTTGATTCTTGGGTTCAAGGTGACCTATCGATAATGAAAGTAGGGCCAGGGTGCATGATAAGACCATAGTATCATGTGATTCTGAGAAAAACTGAGGGTATGGCTGACATGCAAAGTCAATATTTCTGAGGAGTGGCTGACAGAGGTTGATAGACTTCCTTTGAACAAGAGCATGATACATATGGTGGACTCCGACAGCATAGACTTAATGATGTGACTATTAGATGCAGGAGACATCGATAACGTTCTCTATAGGGACTAGAAGAGTAACCAGTCGGTAGAGAAAACTCTATAACGAGATCAGCTTCCTAAGGCCATGCTAAACCCAAAATTATGATGACACAAGGACTCAATAATTTTGTGCTTTGTTCAAAGGTGACACAACTGCTACCAATTATAATATAGTACTCCCTTCCCGCCCGTCTTTTTTTGTTTTTTCATAACAAATGAATGCTATTATACAAAGGAGGAAACGAGTGTCGCAGGTAAGAAAAACTAGTTCTAGCAGTGGAACGTGCCTATGCTCAATGCAAGGAAATGCATGCGGGAGATGGACACTCGGGGTGATGTTCCCTCCAGGGTATAGGGTGTCAAATTGCGAAGGATATAAATCAGGCTCTGCTTGGTTGAGGATGCAAAAAATTATTAGGAAACGGTTTATAATGCAAAGAGATAACCAGATAAAGGCTCAATACTGCAAGCGAGGGCATGAGATGCAATCACAACTTAATGCCAAAAAATATCCTTTTATATGTCTTTTAGTCTACTTGGTGTGAAAAAGGGGTAAACTTGTGCCAAATAGACATCTTTTCAAATCCAATCTATGAGTGTGAAAAAGACAAGTTCACTCGACAATCTTTTCTATTTTTGATAACGAGTCGAAAAAGAGCTTAACTAAGACACATGACCTTTAAAATCCAATTTAACGAGTGTGAAAGGGACAAATCACTCGGCAATCTTTTCAATTTTTTAGACGAGTTAGAAAAGAGCTTAACTAAGTCTCATTTTTGGGAGTCTGTGGGGAATAAGGCTGCATGTGCATGAATGAGAAATGAGGTCCATCATAAAGTCATGTGTCGAATTATAATGGACTCCCGGTCCTAAGGAAAAACTCGGCATGGGCACCAAATGACAAAGAGGGTCTAACTAGGGCACCCATGTTTGGTAAGTCTCTACCATTTATTAGCAACACTATTTATAGTAGACGAGATTTTCTGTGTTGCAACAAATGGGTTCGTACCTAAGGCGTAAAAAGTGGTAGTTGAAGAATAATGCAAAAATGCACGATGGAGTGGATACCTATCCTATATGCTAGGTTATGAAAATACCTGCCCAAGGTGACGAACGACCAATCATGATGTTAAAATCTGCAAGAAAATTGAGTCAAAACTACAAAAAACCAGCTCAAAACCACTCTTGAATTAGTCCATTAGGTGAAAAAATAGCATGAAACTATATAAAGTGGGTAAAAATAGCTTATAAATAGTAATAAAATAAAAAATTACTGTATCATTTTGATTTTTACCCAAATAGTGCAATTTGGACCAAAATACCTCCAAGATTCAAATGACGATTGTGGGAGCATCAGGAAACGAAATCACGCACCATCTGGATTAGGTAACTCTTCATCTCATCCTCTTCAAATTCAGTGGATTACATTTTTGAATTAGGTTTCAATTTTTTAGTTTTTGAGGGCATAAATTAGGATTTTTGGTATACGCAGGTTGCCTTTGTTAAGGTCGTGTGTACGATGAGGTATACGCTCCTGTGTGAACCACAAGGAGTGTGTATTAATCCCTACACATGACTGTGTGCAAAGAAATCTGCGTATAGGTACGCAAATGGCCAAAAAGAGGGGTTCTAACTCAAAAATTGATTTGTTTTTTGCAAGATGGTCCTGGAATGGAGAGAGAAAGCATGAGGAGGTAGATGCAGCTATGAATCGAGATTTGGTGGCTCATGTAGCTCTAAAAAGATGTAGTTTGTACAAATTTTGGGTTCTCAAAGGAATGAGGGCCCAAGTGAGGTTGTTGGAGATGTTGGTGGGTTACTGGGACCCTGATAGCGAAAGCTTTATCCTTGATGGACAACCATTGAGGATTGAAGTAGAGGACATCTACTTCTTGACTGGTCTATCATGCCGAGGGGAGGTTGTGAACCTCAATTCATGTAGAGAAGGGAGTGGGATGAAGATCAAGGAGTATATCGATGCCCACTGTGTGCAGGGACTCCTAAGGTGGGAAGCCAAGTCCCCATCCGGGCAATAAGTAACCTCATTTTGAAGATCATTATGCTCGTGCTTACTAGGATTATAAGTTCGGCCTCGTTTCATCAAGCATCAAGACTGCTTATGTTTTACATAGTAGAGTGTGATAGACACACTATCTATGATTGGTGTACCTCACTGGTGGCCAATATGGAAGGTCAGTTGATAGAGTGAAAACAGGGGAGTAAGTGAAACTTCTGGTTTGCCTCTATTCTTTGTAGTTTATTTTTCGAGTAGGTTTCAGGTCTGGGACCTAGAGTGGAGATCCTTCTGAGAGAACCACACGATCTAATCATGGTGCGGTGGATCGAGGTCATGAGACGGCAGGGGGGAGGTAGGGTATCAACACCCTACAATGATGATTTTTTCTTCTGGTGGTGGGGGCAAGTCATTGCTCTGGATGACTATCCCTATGCGGGGATCAATTTTAGAGGAGATCCAGATATGCCACTTTCACTAGGTTCCACCTACGGTGATATAGGTAAAAGGTTTTTAAATAGTTCATTTTTTTGTATTTTTGTATTTAAGGAACAAATTTATTTTTTTTGGATGGTGCTTAAATATTAACTAGACACTTGTGTAATCGTAGACGTGGGTCCACGACGGCCAGAGGGATTTCTTCGACATAGAYGGAGGAATTAGGGAGATGAGGCAGCGGGAGGAGAAGCGGAGAGAGTCCTACAAAACATACAGGGMAACCTGYCTCATTTGACACAGAGGATTCYTATGGTTCAGGTAGAGGATCTACCTGAACCCATGCAGTGACAGGTGGTTGGTGTACCTAAAGCGTGGGTACAACTCTTCCAGCATCTCACAAACTCTRTGGTTTTCTACAATGACACATATCTGGTGCCACAGGCGTAGATGTCGTGGGATATGTATATCGGTTGTATATGTGTATTGAGGGTTTTAGCCCCAATTTGTAATATAAACACCATATTTTGAAATATATAAAAAATGATCTTCAGCTTTACTTATATCTTACAATGTGTACATTGATTTTATGGTTTTATTTTCTTTATTAATGTGACAAATGACAATCTAAAACATAATTAGCATAGGCATCAAATACATGATTAGAACTCCTAAGAATGTGATAATATGTAATAAAATAAAATTGTCATTCTAAAAGACGTACCTGTAGGAATTGATAGACTAAAGTAAGATCACACACACGGTAACGACCGTTCAACTGACATACTACTAACTGGGAATCTAGGCGAACTTCTAAAAAGAGAATACCATGTGATATAACATCGCACAAAAGTTCTATGACGATGTTATATTCGGCCACATTATTTGTGGATGGCCCTAGGCATATGCCAATTGAAGACACCAACAGACACTCGGGTGAGTAAACCACCCAAGCAGAGGAAGCCAAGTTCCATGTATGACGACTGACTCCATTTGCAAATCCTAAGTAGACTGAAGACTCCATTGAAATCTACCAACAAAGGGAAAACTCCATAAGCAAGCCAAAGACAAAAGAAAAGGGAAAAATAGATGTATATACACTAAATTTACATTAGTATACAAAGAGTTCTGCCCAAACCTAGGGCTCAAGCGTAGTACCTTTTCATGTAGATCCCATTTATGGGCTCGGCCAATTTATTCCCTTCATAATATTCTAACTCGTAGGCTCATTTTTCTAGAACACGTCGCATGATGTAAGGACCGTGCCACATGGGTTTAAAATTTCCTGCCCCTAGTGGCTCTTTGGCTTGGTCATACAAGAGGACCAAGTCACCCTCATCATACAACCGGGGACAGATAGACTTGTCGTACTAAACCTTGACACATTTCTTGTTTGCCTCGATAGCCGTAAAGGTGTCCTGACGCTACTCTTCAAGACTCTCTAGGTGCACAAGGCGTCTCTCTAAATCTGAAGTGTTAGGTAGGAGCTCGACTGCCAACTTGAGAGAAGGGATTTTKCATTCAATAGGAATAATCGACTCCACGCCGTGTACTAACTGAAAAGGGGAAAAACCAGTGGCAGTCTTAACCAAGGTTCGGTATGCCCAAAGCTCRGGATATAGCATGATGTACCAATTGGAATTACTCTGACTGACAGTTTTTTGCAAAATGGTCTTGAGAGACTTGTTGATGGCATTTACTTGCCTATTTTCCTRGGGGTAATAAGGGGATGAATGACCATGTATAAACCCCAACTTAGATGCTAGTTCTACCATCATTTCATTCTGAAAGTGACTTCCATGATCAGTGACAATATCACTCGGGATACCGAACCGGGCGATAATTTGGTTGAACTTGAAGAAGGTTGCATTCTTCCATCGGATTTTAYGGTAGGCATGGATTTGGCCCACTTAGTAAAGTAGTCGACGACCACRATAATGTGTTGATGCCCCCCAGCTGAAGTTGGGTTGCAATCAACAAAATCTACCCCCCACTTGGTGAAGGGACCAATGGTAATGACTGGGTGAAGAGGGGCTAGATGCAAGCACATTTTCCGAGTGAACACCTGGCAGGGGTGACACTTCTTAATTTCTTTAATACAATATTTAAAGATAGTAGGCCAGAAATAACCGGCTCGCAGGATTTTTTGGGTTGTCACAAGCCTAGATAGGTGACCACTACAAGCCCCTTTGTGGCAATCACTTAGGACTGACTCAACTTCCTTGTGAGTTAATAAACGACACAAGATATTATCTACTCCTCGATGATACAAAGTGTCGTCAACGATGGTATACTTTTTGGCTTGGTATCTAACACACCGTCGATCATCTCGCGAGAGACGTTGAGCGAACTTAAAGGTTTGAAGATATAAAATAATGTCTCCATACCAGGGGTCGGATGATGAGACAAGGAAAATGTGTTCATCCTCAAAAGAATCAACATGGATAACATCCTCGTCTAATCGTGGAAAATCATATATTAACTGCAAAAACTAGCAATTTCTTGGACTTGGCCGAAGCAAAGTCGAGATTGAACTCTTGTAAGATGACAATCCATTTATTATATTTCCCCCCTATGATACGCCTGGTAAGGACGTATTGAAATGGATTGACATCAGCAACCACAGTAGTCTTGCAAAGCAATATATAGTGACGCAAACGTTGGACTGCGTGAACAACAACCAAAGCTATCTTTTCAACGTGAGAGTAATTAAGCTCAGGACCGACTAAATTTCAACTAAGATAGTAGATGACGTTCTCATGGAGCTCATCATCCTCCTGAACTTCAACCATACCAATCTTCTCTGTAGATGCGACAATATACAACAAGTAATCTCTACTGTAATCAGGGGATTTCGGTAGAGGGGCCGATACCAAGGCTTTCTTCAAAGCATTGAAAGACTCCTGGGCTCTCTCATCCCAAATAAAAGGTCTATCCTTCTTCAAGAGTCACATGAAACCCTTAGTGATATTGGCATACTGACATAGAAAGTTAGCTTTCCCCTGTAAACCTTGAAGTTGTATAATCGTGCATGGGGGAGGCAACTGAAGTATTGCCTCAACCTTAAGAGGATCTACCATGATCCCAGTCTCGAAAACTAAAAATCCTAAGAGACGACTGGACTTAATGCAAAAGATGCATTTGTGAGGGTTTAACCGGATTCTATAGTAACAACATATTTCAAAAACTAGCTGAAGGTGTATAACATGATCCACTCTCTTGCGAGAGTGAGAAGCAAGATCATCAAGGTAGGCTTTGACTATGTGCTTGATATCATGAAAAGAGAAAGTCATGGCATGTTGGAAGGTTGGTACAACATTTTTAAGGTCGAAAGGGATTTTCCAGTATGAAAAAGTACCCCAAGGACATATAAATGCCATCTTGTGTTGGTGCTAAGGTTTGATCTGGATTTGGTTATAGCCTGAAAATCAATCCATAAAAGAAAATATCTCGCTTCCCGCACACTCATCGAGAATCTGATCAATGAAAGGCATGGGGAATTTATCTTTAGGACAAGCTTTGTTCAGGTCGTGAAAGTCCATACACACATGAATGGTTCCTTGCTTTTTATTCATAGGAATGGGGTTGGATACCCATTCAGTCAAGGGAACCAGGTATATCAATCCAACGTTAAGTAGCTTCTCCACCTCTGCCTTAAAAGCAGGGGCCTTCCTGGGATTTACAGCTCTAAGATGTTGTTGAACAGGGTTTAGCATCCAAGTAAGTTTTAATATCATGTTCAAAAATATGAGGGTTGATCCCTGACATCTCTTCATATGACCAAGCGAATACATCTCGAAATTCTTTGAAGAGTTCGGTGTAGATCAGAATTTATTCTGGCGAACAATCCGCACCTATATTTATGTTCTCAATCTTGCTAGGGGTACGAGAGATATCGATTGAGATGGTAGGAGAAATACTTTCCATAGTTCCTTCGACATAAATGCCGTGTGTATCAAGTGGAACTACGACGTGACCGACTATCTCACTCAAGGTAGACCGAAATTCATCTTGCTCGATTCTTTCAAGACTTGAGAGAAAATAAGATCGATGATGCATATCATCCCAAGGTCTCTTGGAACCATTCATGGCTTCAAGGATGGCTTCATCTGAAGGCAAAGTCTCATCTAAGAAATCATACAAACAAGACAATGAGGTGGCTCATACAGGCCTAAGAACAGGATCCTCCTCGTCCATATGCGAGGTAACAGGATCGGGATCGGTGGAAGAGTCAAGAACAACTTGATATGCAATCTCCGTTGTTGATAGTGGCATAGCCATGCCAACATGTGACTGATCTTCACTCGATGAAGTCGGAGAAGGTAGGGTCCATGGATCACTAAGATAGGAAGTGCGAAAAGGAATGGACCTCCCTGCTAAAGCAGGCCTACTAGACATGGCATAAACATGGTGAATCGGTGCTGAGAAGTCGAAGGTACCCACGAGGGAAGAATACATTCCAACGCTTATATTCTCAGTTGTCGAATAAGAATTGTCAATCACAGGGATCGACGGTCCAAAAGATGTGTTAGGACTAGAGTACGCAAAGGATAACTGGTCGATAGTCACGATCTCCACTTGACGAGGAAAACAAAGTGTATGGAAGACATACGATATGACAATGACCATAGCATAGGTCCAATTGCGACATAGTAACATGTTATAATCAAGAGGTGCATCAACTACCTCTACCTCCACCTCTACCATCTTCTCACCTAACTAGACTGGAAAGGCAGGGAGAATACCATGAGGGCAGAAGGAATGACCGTCAAATGCAATCAACATGTTCGATGACTTGGAAAGGGTCAGAGAACCGAGAGCTTTCCAATAGACCAGGGACATCACGTAGGTGGCAACACCTTCATCAACGACCACTCATTTGATAGTATACTTGGAATACTCCACATGGATTTGGAAAGCCACATGGTAGGGTAAGCAAGGCTTCACATCCATGACGTCAAACTTGATAAATTTTGAGCCACTAGGTTCGAGAGCTCCTAAGGTAGAGAGTAAGGAATTCCTCTGTGATGGACACGTCTGGAGTACCTCCAAAGCCAACATCGCACAAGGGGTTTGGCCCAGACCCTAAATGATAGAGTAGTTTATGGCGGCTCTAGCATTAGGGTTGTGAGTAGAGCACTTGAGTACTCCTTTCGGAATACAAGG
>JASDQU011101740.1:6941-18762 GCA_032191745.1 Picea mariana
CGGGCTTGTTGGTACAACAAAGTATACATCCTCTAATATATTGTGCTACATCTTCTTGCATTTTGGGCTAGTACACATATCTTTGTAAATTGGAAATCGTCTTCCCAACACCAAAATGTCATGCAACCTTAGAGGCGTGAGCTTGTGATATCCCACAACTTGTTTTTTAATTATTATTTCTATTTTTTTATATAATTTTAATTATATTTCCAAAAAAAAAGACAAATTGGTCGACTGGCCAAAATTGAATTGTAAGACCTTATTATTTTTATGAAATAAACACATGTGTAAAAAGGGGCACACGTTGAAGCGTCTGTTAAAAGAGGGAGTTAGGAATCCAAAGGGGTTGGCCAAGTGGCAGCAAATTGAGACAAGTTGTAGAGTTAACTTGACTTCAAAAAGATACATTCCACATTTATAGGAGAAGGTGTACATTTGAATCCAGCAGGTGGTCAGTGAGTAGGAGGCTCAAGACAAGTGTCACAAGTCCTAGGAAAAATAAAATAATTCATGACAAGGGAATGGGACGTCATTCCCAAGAGAGAYGAATTGGATAGCTAGAGAAAAGTTATGTGCAAAACTACTTGACATAGTAAAAATTCTACATAGATAACTCACAACATTGGAGCTCAGATTGCTACAAGAAGCCACATAGGTAGCCCCTTGGATTCTGAATTCATCTCAGGGATGACAGAGGTGATAGAGACTCTAGTCTAAGGTTGGGAGGAACGAGGACTTCAACATGTGGTTTCCCCAAAGTTCCAGGTTTTATTCTTGTTATGAATATGTTTAATCTTAATATGTTTTAATTGTGCGTTACTATGTCTGAATTATTGGCATTGTACAGAAAGTAAGTGTATTATCAAATGAAATCAATGAGTATCATTAGTTTAAGTAGGGAAACTTTGAAAGAAAGCAATAGGTATTCGGATCCTAGATCTTTGAACAGAGTCATAATACCAGTATCAAAGCAATAAAATTTGTAGGTATAAACGAGTCAATAAACCAGAGTTTATTGATATAAGAGATTTACAAGGAAGAGAAACCAAGTTTCAATATATACAATGCATACAACTGAAAAGAAAATAGTTTGAACATATTACATTATGCATGTACCTGAAAGGGAAAATTGTTACTGAGGTAACACTTAAAATTACTCTATGCATGTATCCGAAAAGGAAAACGGATTACAAAGACAATATTTTTACATTGTGCATGAATCCAAACAGGAGAAATAATTTATAGATTTCATTATCCATAAAGGGAATAGAGGCATATTTGCATTTTGCATGTAACCAAACCAGAGAATTGTTACAGAATCAAACTAATGAAATTACACTATCTGGAAAAGGAAATAGTTCTAGACTTAAACATTAAACAAAAATGCACCACACATGAAATCGAAAGGAATTCATGTAGAGTTTAAACCAATTGCACCATGCATGAATACAGAAGGAATTCATTGGATAGCTTAATGAAATGCTTCATGCACGAAGTCAAGAGGAATCATTTCTATTTTATGAAACCTAGTAACATATACTCGAAAGGAAACCAATACAATGATCATGTATATTCCATAAGAGAAATACCCATGAAGAGAAACAAAATCGAAATAATGATTGTATATAAATGTATAGAAACCATAACCAGGGCATTACGAAGTATGAAGATGCGTAAAAAACAAACTTCCATGAATGATATTACATTTTGATTTAGAATAATCCTATAATGCAGTGCCAAGCTCGAAGGTAGTAAAGGTTGGAACCCAAATACCTTTATGGGCAAAGGTATTCCGGCTTCTCCACGGTACCAACTTCCATAGTACATGTACATTAAACAGTAACACAAGTTAGGATGTAGTTTAAATCCATTTGAAAAACAACAAAAGTAATTACATAACTGAAGGATCAACTTATTGTGGGTATACCGAGTAATCCGGTATCTTCTTCCATCGCATCAAACTACATCGAATGTACAGGGAGTTGAAAGATTGATGGGTACCCTCGCAAACAAATATGCAGGGCCCATCATTAGAATTTTACCTGAGAGCAAAGATATCAATATTTATAAAGAAAGCATTATTACAAAGTAAAACTAGTAAGTAAAACGACTCCATGCGAAACCAACATTTCTATTTAAACATGAGGCCTAGCTGGGTTCGAATCTCATAAACGAACTAAACAGGTTCTTTGAACTATCAAGTTCCATAGAAAAATGAGTCCAGGTGTAAGACCCTTCAGACCAGAAACAAACTGGAAGCGAAAGTCTATTGCAACCAGAGCATAAACCATAAACTTTATTTAATAAACTTACACAGCGAAGTAAGAAATCTGCCATGGGAAATGTCATGGAGACAGAGCCAATGACCTAACAGTTACTACCACCACAAGATAAGAACTCAATTAAACACAATTTACAGAGAAAAAAAATAAGAGAAGGAGTCACTAAACCTTACCAGATTCGTGATGATGCAACCATAAGCAACCTGGCAACGCCATGCACTCACACAGTTAAAACACTCAACCTCACAGAGAAAACGTAGAGAAAAGAATCAAAACCATGAATTGTGAAATGATCCAAACCCAGGAAAGGTTAGAAAGGTTATGGGTTCAACCCAAAACCCTAACACTTGGAACAACAAAGACCCTAGGTATGTACATCCTTAGGAAAAACACCGAGTAAATCTCATCTCGAGATAGTAACCATAGGTGGCGCATGCAAATCACAGGGCATGTTGGCTAAACGATGAGAAGTTAGCGGAAAATTTAATTAAGGATGGTACTCGTACATGTTAAATGACCTTGTAAAATGTTGTAACAACTGTATGCATGCCAAATGTTAACCACTGTATCAAATGACCAAGTTAGTAATAACACATATCAAATCTCATATTAATGTTGTGTATTAAGCACCAACAACCAAATAAAACCCAAACTTAATATATGTAAAAAGAAAGGTATGACGCGACAATGATACCATGGGTGATAATTCATTTGAGGACAATTAGCAAGGATCATGTAATACAAACATTATGATAACAAAGAACTAGTATCAAACAAAAATGTTAACCATATGGAGGTCTGACAATTAATCATGCTAGACCTATATATATATATAGCATCAACATGTCCTCAAAATCAAAATAGGAGTAACTTTAAAATATGGAGACTTAGCATATATGTACTTAGGTTATCAAATTAATAAGTCTTATGGAATGAGGCTTAGGATAACCTGGAAAAAGATTGTTAAGTATGGAGTTGCTCAACTCGCAATTAATATAGAACAAATATAACTTATGTGGCGAGAAATTATGGAGGAGGGTAAGAATGTTATAGTTGAATAAATGGTTTAATAAATAAAAAAATATTTTTGGAATTTTAGGTCTGTGACAGAGCCTCTATGATAAGTTGTATTTGTTCACCTTTACGAATAGAGAGCTTGTCAAGCTTGTAGAGTAAACCATTATGGAAATGATGTTCAACCTTGCCATCACCTTCTTCTATATGAATTTGGCCCTGTAGTTGATGAAACACCTCCTTGAAATCCTCATCTTTTGTGTATGCCTCTTTGTATGCATCATGGGTAAAAGGATCCATGTACATCTGAGTTCCCAAGGTTGTAATATTGGATGTGGGTGGTCATGAAAGCATACCTTCCAACTTATTTGTGCTACCTTTCCTATACTTGATGACTAGATGAAATTGTTGTAAAAATCCCATCCACTTGTAATTCCTAGTTTGTTGTAGCTTACTCTCGGCCTTCAAATACTATAGTTCTTGATTATCTATGTGGATGATGATTTCCTTTCCCATCATATATTGCCTCCATTTTTTGACATCTTGTACCAAGGCATAGAGCTTCTTGTTGTAGGTAGGGTAGTTGAGAACCGCCCCATGAAATACTTCATAATGGTAGCAGACAAGCCTTCCCCCCTGCATCGGTACTATTCCCATGGCATACCCACTTGCATTTGTCTCCACTTTGAAGGTCTTATGCAATTTTGGTAGTGCAAGCACTGGTACTTGTCTGGTCTTTATTTTCAACTCATCAAAGACATTCTATTGATTACTCCCCCATTGAAAACTCTTATCATTGATTGTTATGGCATGGAGTGGTGCAGCTACCACTGAAAATGAAGCTATGAACTTCCACAAGTATTGTGTTTCCCCAACAAAACTCCTAACTTTAGTGACATTTGTAGGAAATAGTCATTTTGTGATGGCCTCCATATTTGCGGGATCTATCTTGAGCTCCCATCCACCGATCACATACCCGAAATACACCAAAGACTACTGAGAAAACTCACATAATATGTGATATGTGATCCTCCTAGGTAGAACTATAAACCATTATATCGTTCAAATGTACAATAACAAATGAATCTACATCATTCAGTAGTCTCATAAATGTAGTTAGTGTGTTGCATAAACAGAATGGCTTAACCAATCACTCATACAAACCCTGCCTCATCTTGAAGGTAGTCTTCCAAGTATCTTCTTCTTTGACTTGTACCTGGTGATATCATGATTTCAAATCCAACTTAGTGAAACAGTTGCTATGTAGCAACTTGTCCAATAGATCATTGATCCTTGGCATAGGGTATCGATTCATCAGTGTAATCATGTTCAATGCCCTATAAGCGATACACATTATCCAAGTCCCATCTTTCTTGGACACAATTATGATAGGCGACCCACAAGGTGAGGTATTTGGTCAAATTACACCTTGCTCCAACAATTGTTGCAATTTCTTCTTCACTCCCTTTACTTCCATAACAGACTGTCTATACAACTCAATATTCGGGAATGGGGAGTGTGGAAATAACTGTATTTTTTTCTCCACATCCCTCTTGGGTGGTAGCGCTTTGGGCTCCTTAAACACTCCTTTGTATTCCTGTAACAACTCCTTCAACTGATGTTTTTGTTCTTTAGTACACCCCTCTAGGGATGCCTTCACTCTCATTTACCTATCATCAAACCAATTTCCTTTTAAGAAAAGAAAAATATATTTCTTACTAGAACTAATCAACTTCTTGGTTTGGTTGGCACTTACCAATAAGATCTTTGACTTGCCTTTATGTGCATTGATGATGTAGGATTTCCCATCCTTGATCAATCGGTATTGGTTATCTCTTTGTATGAACATTCCATCCCTCATTTACATGTAAGAGCTTCCAAACACTACTCCACATACATCAAGGGGTACTACGTCCAATTCCACTTCATCAATAAAGTCAACACTTATAACAAATTTAATCTTAAACTATTTTGTTACCTTTATCTATGCATCATTATTTACCCAACCCAATGGATAGGGACTAGGATGATCATGACCCATTAATCCAAGCTTGTTGACCAGATCAGTTGCTACGAGATTATCCTATGAACCAAAGTCAAATAAAGCATCTATCTTGGTCTTTTTGACCTGAATCTTGATGTGGAAGAGTTTGGTTATTGTTATCCCTATTTTGTGGGATAACTAAGGAGATGATGTCTCGAGGCCCTAAGGTTGCATATATGGAGTGTCAAGAGACAACATGACTAGTGATGTCCACTTTCACATATGGAATCCTACTCTATCACCACAGTTTGGATCCATCATCAGTGCATCAACCACACCAAATATATTCTGGAAGGCACATGGGTCTTGATCTATGCGGTACAAGTCAAGTTTTGTGGCTGGTAATCACCCTAATATTTGAGGCATTTAAGCATGTTGTATTTCAACTGCTTTTGATTGTAGAACGCATGCTTGGACATTATGATTTTGACCCTGCTTCACCTTGGTGAGTGTCATCGATTTCCTAGTAAGTGGCCAAATTTTGGGGAAGGGGTGCAACTGGGGGACCCTTGAGGGGTCATTGTACCATTCTCAACCATGCCTATCACTTTCCACTCATTGCATTCCCATCACATTGACCTCTTCTAGGACCTTTGACTTTAGTGACCCAAGAAAGGGATGTACCTCATTTCATGGGAAGAAGGGGCTGAAGGCCCAGGGGAATGGTGGTTGGCCAAAGATAAAATCCTAAAATATAAACCTTCTAGATGCTCACCCAAATAGGTATTGAGAATGATGAACTACTTCTCTTAAAATAATTGAAGGCATGCAAGAGATCAAACACATAATAAATATCACACTTGAATGAAAGATTAACACTATTGTGTTATAACGCTTTGATGGTTACCCCTATGGCACTTTGTGAACCCATTCTTTCAAGTGACAATGTGTTACTGCCCCCCAAGCTAATCGATTTACTATTTTGAGTGCACACACGTTTGAATCATTAATTAATTAATAAATGGCAATGAATGGGCTTGGAAAAAGGTTGCATTGAAGACAAAGGTGTAGCACACACTCTACAAAGGCACCCATAAATCAGATAATACAAGCCCTTGTATATTATAAAACTCATTGACCTATGAAGTCTAACCCCCTATCCACCTCATCATCCACTACATAACCTTGAAGGGGCATCCTTGGGAGCATCCCCTACTTGAAGGTTTTGGTCTACCCAATAGGAATTTTATGACACCCCTCCCATACCTAAACTTGGTTAATCGTGTAGGGTCTTTGAGCACTTGTTTAATTTGATGAGGTAGTTTTGATGCATATGTTTYAGTGCCTTTTTTATTAGATGTGGTTTTCACTTCCCGTGATATTTTGACTTGARATCCTTGGAGGGCATACCCATTTGTTTTGCAAGACCTTGTTTGGTGGACATTTTTGGAGGACCAAGCCTAGCTTGGGCTTCCATGGGCTTGAATCCCATAAGTTGTATGCCAAGGGCCCACATGCTGGATCATGATGAATTTCCTTTGGAGGACCTTACCTAGCCCTCACATGCCAAACAAATTGCCTAGGAGGGGCAAAATGTCACTTTTGGGGCTTGACATCACCTTAGGCTAGGGTTGGTGGTGATGGAGTTGTTGCTCGTTGACACTTGGAATGATTTGACCGGAGGAGGCATGGATTGACCTTAGCGCATGAAGAGGGTTCTAGGAGCCCCAACGACTTCCACCTTCTTCTACAACAACTTGGAAAAGTGTCAAAATATCTCCCTATAAGGGTGACGTCTTGTTTTAGGGTTTCTTTCATGTGCAAAAATGTGAATTAAATGTTATTATTTGTGTAAAGGGGTAATATAAGGGTTGTTGACCCCTTATCTTATGTTTTGCCCTTACTTATTTGGACAAACTATGTTCAAGACTTTTTGTATAAATAGAGATCATGTGAATCTCATTTCCTACCATAACTCTCCCATTGTGAGAAGTATTTGGCTGAAATTTGCACTCTCTTTGGGCAACCTCTTCTCTCTTGTACTCTTGTCTTGGTTTCCTATTGCTATTGGTGGAAGAAGTAATGTGCTACCTCTCTTGGAGCTTTTCTTTAGAATTTATGGTGGATTTATCTTGGTAAAAGGAGGTTTATCTTGTCATTTCTTGGACTAGGTAAGGATTTATCTTGTTGATGCTTCATTGCTTGGTTACAAGTTTGATTTTCTAGATTTCTTGTGGAGTATAAGGATTTACAACCCTACCATTATCTATAATTTTTGTCTAGAAGTTATTTGTTGCACAAGGTTTTATTAGGAGAAGTAAAAGGGTTTACACCCTCCTAGTATTTCCTCGTTAGCATTTGCTTTCCTTGGGGAGTAAGAAGGTTTAAACCCCCAAGGAGATAATATTTTTCGCTATTTATTTACTTGAATCCATAACCCAATAGCTAAAGGCCCTAGTATAATTTCATTGGAGAAATAAAATATTGCATTGGTTAACGTGAAATTTCGGTATTTGGAGGTTGTCTAAATTGGAATCAATTATTTGCTCTGTATGCTTGGTTGGGCCACTTGGGCATCATCTTTAACTAAGTATGTCTTGTTGTTGTTATAAATTTTCATCTACAGCCATTAGGGCTTCATAAACCCTAACACTTTTTCATTTATAACTTGTTTTTCAACCATCAAAATTTGCCAAAAAATTACCAAGTTAATCTACTAGGCCTAACGCAACTTTTGGGTGAACTCTTTGTAAGTTTTGGTGGTTGAGTTTACTGTTGTAACAATTTTTTTTCTACATAAAAAAGGCTGCAAAATATCTCTGCAAACACCTTGTATTACAACCTTGTTTCATTGCTAAAGTCTTTATGCTTTCACGCTTGAGGATTATCAGTGTTTATCTAACTTATCTCTTGCATCATTTGTTGGAATTTTAGCAATTATTTAGCATGTTTAACACTTACATTCTTGTTGATATACATTCTTGTTTACTACTGCAATTAGGGACAACAATCCTAACTTGCTTTTCCACCTGACATTATACATATATACTCGGCTTGTTCTTGTGTCTCGAGCAGGTACATCATTCTTTGCAGGTGTTATTATCTCTTGGAAACTATTGGCTACCACCCAAACTCTTTCCCAAGCCTTTCCACATATTCTATCTTGACCTTTAGGGAGACCTTCCTTCATCCCTTCACTATCCATCTCATTTCCCCCAGGGTCATCCAAATTCCCCCCTTGAGGTGATTCTCTCATCTCTAAAATGACAGGAATACCTGCCTAAGGTGACAGTGGGTAGGTGTTCTCTAAGTTGTTGCCATTTGGTGGTTGGGTTGGGATTTTCCCAACCCAAAATATGTGCCATAACATTTTGGCACCGTTGTTAAGGAGGATTTTGAATCCTCTTCCGAACCCTAACGACACTTTGTAAAGCTACCCCAAATCCTTCCCCTAGCTTGCCTAGTGACGCCACTTAAAGGATGTTCTCATTCCACCTTTGATGAGCTTTTCTTGATACTCATCTGGTGACTCCACCTTCCCAAGAAAATACATTTCCCTTTTCCCCCTTTCCATCCTTTGAAGAGCCTTGAGCTTAATTGGTGACTCCATTGAGATATTACCCTAAGTGATGGAACCATGGCCTCACGGGACTCACCATGGGCATTCCATAAGGTTTATTCCTCTTTTGATTTTCAGGATATTCCTGGATATCCAAACCATTTCCAAACAAAATGGAGGGAAAATTTCCCCAAGTTTAATTGTGACCCAACTCTAGCAGTGACCCATGCCATCAATTATATGAAGTATGCCTCAAGTCTAAATGTATTGCATGAAGATGTACTAATAATAAATTGTGTATGTTCTCTGGAAACAAGTCACAGAAATATGCTTGCACACTCATGCAGTCTGAAAAGTATTTGGTCTTCTACAAAGCTTGTTGAGAAATTTCTCAGGCATTGTAGGCCAACCATTCAAGATTTGCAAGATTTTTTCCATGAGCTTGAAGATGCTCTACGTAGAGAAGGTTTTCCTGTGGATGATGAGACAATAATTGAAGAATGGAAAGTTGAAGATGAAGATTCACGTGATGAATATTTAAACAAGATATTCGATGAAGATGAAGTGATTGTATCTACCCTTCCACTTGATAAAGACATCCAAGCCTCTATGATTGTGACCCTTTTAAAGATATTACTCTTTTCCATAATTGTGGAAGGGAAGAAGTAATAGAGGAGCCCTTGGATATGACAGGTCCATTTGAAAAAATACAAACAAAGCACTATGCATTAAGGATCAAGCCTCGTGTGATGGAGAGGCGATGGAAGAGCATGCCCATGAAGAGAAAAAATAATCCCGATGAAGCACAACATGTTGAGGCATCATTATATTTCCTCCCACCTGATGAAGTTGAGGTTTCCCAGTCGTGCTCTCCTTTTGTTCAAGAAGTTGAGGAAGCAACTAACCTCAATGATGAAGAATTTGAAGATCATGTTGAAACCGCCCCAACCTATGTTCTTCCTATACACGAAGACAAAGAGATGGTCATTTTCAGTTATGTTGATGGTCTTATGAAAGAACCTTTGGATATGGTTGACGAGCATATAGACACTTTCATACAGACTAGCAGACGCAGGTGGGATTTTGGTCATCTCATTTTTTATAGAGACCCCATTTACGATATTGAGGGTAGCCCTCAAGAAAATGCGTTTGAGTTGTCATCTTCAGAGGACTAATTTTCATGCATGTATGATTCATATGTTTGGCAGCATGATAATAACATGATTACAAATTTATTCAAGGATGATCGATCGTCACATTTTCATGATGATTTCAAGTCATCCTTGGGACTTATGAATCATTTATTTTGGGGGATGCAGACTTGTTGTATGAGGACTCTCAGCCACCTTCATCCCCAATTTTGGATGAATACCATGACGTGGCCATCTCAAATCAATCACAGGCTCACTCTACAAAGAGGAAGTATTTTTATTTTGGATATTTTTTACAAAGATTCACAGATGAAAAGGTGATGTTTTTCTAGACCTAAGAATGTCCCTTACCTCTGGTCTTCTTCTCCGAGAAACCATGTAGTCTTCTTTCGATCTCTCATCTCCTCTCAGTCTTCAACAAGCAGTGACTCTTTGTGCACAGGTGAAGATGAGTCATTTTCTACATATGGCAACCCTCTTCAGAGATGGATTGATCAAGATTGTGGCTATCACTTCAGGAAAAAATTTTGGGACATCATAATTGTAGTTTCTCTTTCCAACAGGATTTCCTCCCTCCCACACATCTTCATGAATTTCATTTCACGATTCACTTTATGACTATTTATGATCATGATCATTTTGTGTTGAACTTATCTTTGTTGTTTCACATGATTAAGCACATGGGGAGATACTTTCATGGGATGATCAACTGGTTGCACTGGATGTATGACTTCACCTGACATCGCCTATTGCTTGATCTTCAAGGCTCCAAGGCCCAAGCTAAGTAGGTAGGTCATATTTATTTCCTTGCATTTGCATCTTGATTGCTCATGTCAGTTTATATGTATTTCATATTTCATTTTTCTCTACTTGCGTATTGATTTCATGCTTAGTTTAGAAATTTAAAAACAAAAATGATAAAATTTTCTTTTCTAGATCGTTTTAATTTTTGGTTTTGATGTATATGGATGAAGGGTGATAGAACCACCCTAGATTTTACATTTTTTTGTTTTAGTGTAGGCATGGGTCTACCAGGAGATGTTGTGGTTCTCATGCACTATACGGCGAGTGCATGTCCCCAAGTAGGAGCTATATGTTATCCCCATTTTGTGGGATAACTAAGGAGATGATGTCTTGAGGCCCTCAGGTTGCAGATACGGAGTGTCGAGAGACCACATGACAAGAAGTTTCCACTTTCACATATGGAAGCCCACTCTATCACCACAGTTTGGATCCATCATCAATACATCCACCACACCATCTAGCTTCTGGAAGGCGCATGGGTCTTGATCCATGGGGTACAAGTCAAGTATTGTGGCAGGTAATCACCTTAATATTTGAGGCATTTAAGCATGTTGTGTTTAAGTTGATTTTGATTATAGAATGCATGCTTGGACATTATGCTTTTGACCTTGTTTCACCTTGGTGAGTGTCAACGATTTCCTAGTAAGTGGCCAACTTTTGCGAAGGGGTGCAACTGCGGGACCCTTGAGGGGTCATCATACCATTCCCGACCATACCTATCACTTTTCGCTCATTGCATTTCCATCACATTTCCCTCTTCTAGGACCTTTGAATTTAGTGACCCAAGAAGGGCATGTACCTCATTTCATAGGAAGAAGGGGTTGAAGGCCTTGGGGAATGGTGGCTGGAAAAAGATAAAAGCCTAAAATATAAAACTTATAGATGCTCTCCCAGTGAGGTCTTGAGAATGACGAACTCCTTCTCTTAAAAGAATTGACGACCTGCAAAATATCAAACACATAATAAATATCATGCTTGAATGAAAGACTAACACTAGTGTGTTATAACGCTTTGATGGTTACCCTAT